>JAOXJP010016546.1:0-31834 GCA_025762735.1 Platanus orientalis | reverse complement strand
AGGTTGGCCTCCCTCTTAGGAACCAACCATTAAAATTTGAGCTCATTCTGAGCAGTACAAAAATCACAAAAAATTGAGAAGTAAGCAGGGGTCAAAAATAAAGAGCAATGGAAACAGTTTTGTTTCCATTGTGTAACCCAACTTAAAGTAGTCACATGACATAAATTTGAGCAGCATAACAGCATATAAATGGAGCAAAATGAACTTGAAAAAGTGAACTAGGCATGGTTAAAACCTTACCTCAACTTGACCAAGGGTTAGGGTTAGGCTTTAGCTCTCTTTCTTCTTCTTTTCTTCCTCTCTCTTATTTTTTTCTCTAAAAATCCAACCCTAATGTGTACGAATTTGAGGCTATTTATAGCCAAAAGTGGGTTGAGCCAAGGGTGGGGATTAGTTCATGGGTTTAATGGGATTAAGGGTTAGGGTTGGTTTATGTTTGTTTGCATGGATTGGTGAGGTGGACCAATTAAATGAGGTTTGTCCACCTCACAACCCTTTTGATTGGTTGAACATAGTCAAGGCTGGGGATGCATCTATGCTTGCTTGACCAAAGGTGGAGATTGGTTTCTTCTAGTTCACATGGATTGGGGAGATGGACCAATGGGAGAGGGGGGTAATGCTCACTCATCAAAATAGTTATATTTGATTGGTTGAAGACAATCAAAGGTGGGGATGCAATTGTGCTTATTTGACCAAAGGTGGGGATTGTTTTGTGCTAGTTCACATGAATTGATGACATGGACCAATGGAAGAGGAGGGTGGTGCTCACTCATCAAAATGGTTCCCTTTGATTGGTTGAAGACAATCAAAGGTGGGGATGCATTGTGCTAAATGGAGGGCTGCATGTGGGTTCTATGGACATTTGAAATTAAAATGTTTTATCTAAGGGTGAGTGATGGGGGTGCACATAAGACGATTCTCATCCAAGGGCTTGTGGAATAATCCTTTAAGTGTGAATGCATTAAATAGGTATCAATGAGCTAAAATCCAAAAAGGATGAGCTCATTAACCCTAAATGCTTTAAAAATGCCCCTATACCTATCTGTCTCTACTTCATGAGTTCTCGGGCTTAGAAACGCATGAACTCAATGTCTACTTTCAAAGTCCTGGATGTTTCGGCCGCAATGGATCAATCGAAACCAAATTACGAAAATGGTAGGGGTGAAATCAGGGGTTTACTGGCCTTAAATGCTCTCAATAAATACTAGAGGGGCAAGATGGTCAAATTGGTTTTTGGGATCTTTAGATAAATGTGCCCTCAACTTTTGTGAGCTATAAGCTCTGACTACTCTGGATTTCAATTCATGGGTAGAAAATTGGGCTAAAAATCCCTATTTGGGCAAGTGAAGAGACCCTAACCGGAATGCTCATTGGGGAAGCCTTAGTTTTCTGCGGCAAGCGCGGTTCAGGGCTTATTGAAGCTTAGGGATTCTAGAATCTATCAGTACTAATAGCTTGTCCAACGGATTCCTGGTGTTGCCAAGGATTTTTTGAAACAAGTTCGCTTAATGACATACTACCCCCATAGCTTATTGGAGAATGGCAGTATTGGGCTAGCAAGCATCCTCCGTTGTCCTGGCTCATGGAACAGTCTTTTAAGGACAGGGAGAAAACTGAGAATATGGGCCTGACGTAGCTGAATTCTAAGTCCGATTGAGTCTTCGGGATCTTACCAAGTGCCCAATACAGACAAACTAAGTCTCATCCTGGCCTAGACAAAATGTAGTGAGTAGTCTTGTAGAAGTTGCCAAGGTAGTTAAGGGAGATGGGCTTTCGAAGGTCTCGGAATTATCAAAGGATGACCGTTAACGAACTGAATTTCAGAGTTCTAATGCATTCTTGGGGTTTAGTTGAGTACATGGCATCTGGCCCAAATGTGTAGCTCATTTTAAAGTAATTAAGAGAAACTTAGTGTATTGACTCTTCAAATGCTCTTTTCCATTAGGGGGTTTTGTGAAGGTCTCACGAATCTGGAGAGATGAGCACTGACTTGTCAAGATTTGGAGGTCTGAAGAACATTCTAAACCCATATAGGTGAAATGCAGCCAAAACTGACTTATCACCCTTTAGGGAAGATTTAAGATTTCACGGGGATTCGAGACTTCGGATGTTTTTTTTTTTTTTTGGTGAAATAACTAATTAAAGATAAGGCCAAGACTGAAAGACGACCACTGGCCTTTCCAAATTTTGACACCAACCATTGAAAGTTTTTTTAGCGTCGCTTTCTAACCAAGTGTTTTCGAAGGTTAAGAAAGTGGTTGTTACTGGTTTCTGAAAAGATTTTTCCTATGATAAGTTTCTCGAAGGTGGTGGAGATTGGAGTGTGCAGGACCTGACATTACATAAATCAGGTGATGGGAGAAGCTTCTAAAGTCATTTGAGGATCTAGGGGTAAGTTTTGAAGGTAAAAGGTCAAAATGGTAATTTTTTGTCTGTGATTCTAAAAGGGAAAAAAATGACAACTCTTTGTTTGTGATGTTTCACCCTGGGAAGACTTATGGAGGCTAAAGAATTTATAGACAATGTGTGAGGATATTAAATTTTGGTTTTTGAAGGCTAAAGGGTAAAATGGTAATTTTTATCTATGATACTTTGCTACGGGAAGGTTTACGAAGGCTGGAGAAATTGAAGGCAATGTATTTGGTGGTCTTGAATGTGGACCATCATAATCATACTAATGTTTCTTGGGGAATCAGGGTTTGACAAGAAATGGTGTATTTGGGTTGATCTACTACACATGGTATGATATGGATAATACTTTTTGCGACCGAAACATCCAGGGAAGACTTCTCAAGATAGGCCTAACCTCCTATTGTTTTTTTTTTCTCTCCCTAAACTTGGGTGCTTAAATTTTTTATGCTTAAATGTTGCTTTGCTGCTCTTCATTCCATAGATGACCCTAGTCAAAATTTTGGTGTTGACACCATCTATCAAAAAAATATCTACTGTCATGGATTTTAATTTGTAAGAGTAAAATTACTCCATGATGCACCAAATCATTAGCTCAAATAAACAATGATAATGTTGATAGTAATGAAGCTGACATCAGTAGAGACGTGTGGCAAACTTAATTTGCACAAGTAGAAAATCGTCTATGAGGGTAAATTGGTCAATAGGCTACACGTGGTACAAGAAATCCTCCCAAGTAGAGCCTATCCCCACGAGCAAGACCTCCATAAAGTGACATGTGACATACTACTTGCCTAGATGAAAATTTCACAAGTCTTTAAAATCTTCCAAAAATACCGTACAACATGTCACACACGACAGAAGTGTGAAATGAAATCCCTAGTCCACGTGTCAACACCATAATCAATCCATCTCAGCAAGTAAAAGTCAATCTGTGTGAGTAAAATAGTACATACATGTAGAAAGGATGACATATGTCACTTTGCATCCCCACGAATCAATGGCATGTGTGTGATACTCAAAAGGAGACCCAAAAGAAGCAGAGTTTGACTCAAATACTCCAACTCTTCAAAATAATAGAAATTTTTAAATATAAATAAAGATTAAGGAAACATGATTGAATCCATTACTTGAAGCTTATCTTAGTCAAATTCCAACAACAACAAGACATTACAAATTCTACTTGCGAGAGCAAGAATGAAGAGTCATGCATAAAGCAAGCTACTTATGGCAGCTAATTGTACTTGTGGGAGTAAGATCAAGGTTGTGGATAACAAGTGGTTGCGAATAAGGACAGACTCCTAGCAACCAAGTATATAAGGTAATCATCTAGATAATCCTAGAAGGACTTAGTGTAACACTTCGCACATGTTTACACACACTTAGTAGGATTTAAATGCATATTAAATTACTTGTAAACTTGATCAACTTTAAAAACAAATATGCTTAAATTTAAAATTAATTAACAAGAAAACTATACACCATTAGAAATATCTGGAAGTCTAGTTTTCAATGCAACAAACGGCGAGTTAATTGAAGTTTTCTAGAAAAGGACATGAGTTTTTCATACGAAGGAAAAAAATCCAAAAAATTGGACAGGCCCGATTGATCGAGAAAAAAGCCTGATCAATCGAACTGAGCAAGTCAGATCAAGTGGGGAAACGCTCAATCGATCGGGTAGGCGAGGTCAATTGATCGCATTTCTTTGATCAATCAGGAAGGCACAAGCAGTTTGCGACTTTTTAGGAAATTACAGTTTTTCGATGAGAAAGTTTCCAAATTGTTTTGGGACTCTTCTAGTACCTATATAAGTTATAGAACTTGACCTAATTCAACCTAAAAACCCTAAGAATGAAGGAAAGAAGAGGAAGAGAAAAGGCTAGGTTTGAAAGAGATTTTGGGATTTATGGTGAAGAACACAAAGACTTGGAATGATTTTCAAATTCAAACAAGTAGGTAAATAAACAATAACACTTTACATCGCTTTTATTCCTTTAGGATCTTAGAGAAAAAGCATTTGGCTTGCAATCTTAAGATTGTAAACTCATTTATTATATACCTAATATATAACCTATAATGAATACATGAATTTCTAGCTATTCAATCTAATATAATGTCAACCCATGTGAACATTCAAAACCGTATAATAAAACTCACTATGTAAGAAAATCATGAATATCCTAAATCGAGTTGTTTCATCTTGTTCATTACCCTAATAATGTTTTGTTTAAATTGTTTCTAATCGTGTTGTTGTTAATTGAATACAGACTGTCCATCAACATTATCTTTCTTATCAATACCATCACTATCAACAATTAACATATCAACCCCAAGGGGTAGCGCAATTGGCCAAGATCACGCCTCAGGAAGCAAAGGTATCATGACCCAAATTTTCTCTTCTCGGGTCGTGTTAGGAATGATAATAACCTGAATCGCAACAATGTTCTTTCGACCCGGTTAGACTAATTCACATAGGCATAACTATGATTCTCATGACTTGACTTGATTTAACTGGGTTCTTTCTTCTCTTGTCACTATTTTTTTCCTTCTCCATGTTAGGAATTTTGTATGTATTGCTAATTCCATTCCAAAACTTGTAAAGTATATGTAATGTGTGTGGTCATTGAATTGGACTAAGTATGTAATTTGTAAAGATGTAAGTCCAAGACATGTTGAAAGAAGACTCAAGTTAAGAAGTCCGGAAGACCACAAACAATAAGAGACAAGTCATATTGAAGATTTTAAAAAGCTTCATGCTCTCAAGACATGCAACCTCAAGATGACAACAAGTGAACTCCAAAGGTAAAAATATTGGTAAGTGGTACTGGAGTGTTTGGGTATTGACCTAGCCATAGGAGGACTTAGAATGGTTTAGAAATGGTTCACACAAGCCTAGAGAAGTTCCCACGAAGATTGGACCAATTATGGACCCAAATTGACAAAAATCAAGAAGTACTGAAAAGAAAAAATAGCCCAACTTAAAACGGCCATAACTTTTGATTAGATGTTTGTTCAGGAACCTTAAGTACTTAAAATGATCGGCTCAAAAAGATATTTCTGAAAAAGAAAAATATAAAAATTTTGAGCGCTCCAAAAAATTTGGAGTGGTCCAAACATGTAGAATTAGAAAAAATATATAGAACGAATCTTTTCGAATGGCTCTTTTTTTACTGTTTGAAAAGAGACGCTGGGGACCTTTAGACTACTCTATTTTCACTATATAAATAAGGGATAAAATCCCATTGGCTTACACAAGAAATATGAATGATTCTATAGTAAAACTTTCTTGAAATGAAGCCAGAAGAGTGAGATTTTGAGCCAAACTAGTAAAATTTTCATGAACTTGTGACCATGGAATTGTGCCTATAGTTAAACCTTATCAAGGTCTACAAGTTAGCTTCTTAAACTTCATAGTTAAACCTTTGGAAGCTAAATGGTGGGTTTCTATAGTTACATTAGCCAACGAAGAGGCAACCTGTAGCAAAAGAATCTTCAACACTTCAACTGAAGTTCGCAACCTTTGCTAAAGCCATTGAAGGTGGATTCTCTCTACACTTGTCAAGGTCAAGTGAATTTAGTCCATCGGAGTCACTGAACAGAACGTACCCACCGGAGACACTGAGAGCGTACTTACAAATGAGAGGATTCTCTAGAACTTGTAAATGAATTCAAGTTTTAATAATTTTTCCTATAATAGTTTAGGACAACTATTAAAAATAAATTATTAGTGGAAAGTGGACATAGGCCTAGAGTGTCAAACCATTATAAATCATTGTGTTGTGGTGTATTTTATATTATCTTGTGTTTTATGCTTATTTCATTTATGCATATATTATCCAACACAATAAATGATTCTAACTAAGGTTAAAGTAAAAGAATTAATTAATAAACCTTAGGGAATTTATCAACCCGTCTCCCGTTCTACTCTAGGTAACACTATAGTGCATGACAAAAAATAATGGTCTACAACAAGTTCATAGAGATTTGATTTACTTGATAAAATATACCGCTGCATATCAAAGTAAATCTAAAGTGAACTTAATATTTAAATAATTTTAAAGAGTTGGCCAAAATTCTATTCACCCCCCCTCTAGGATCCATTTCGGGAATTTCACTCCATTCATTACTTCTCTTTTTCAACCTTGTAAATACATGTTCTCTAATCCATTTAGTATCTTTAATAATTACATAAGAATCTTAGAGTATTCATAATTATCCACATCTTTATAACTATGTATAGCGGAATATAAAGAAATTACTAATCATTCATTCTCATTATGTCACAGAATAACATACAACATTCTTATCCTCACAATGTGATGCAGCGGAACATTTACCTTTTATTAATACCTTACATAACCATTGCCATAGTTATGGTATAGGTATTTTAAACCATCTTATCCATATTAACACATGCTAAAGTCAAATAGAATATAAAAGACATCATATTCTAATCCATCCTCATAAGAGATCCACAAAAATACATGATCCCAAGATAAGTGCTCCAAATGTCACAACGTAAAAAAAATTCTTTATTACAACTTGAATGAACCAAAGTAAACAAGGTAAGAACTCTCTTTCTTCATCTCTTCAATGATCACTCTCTGCAAAATTACATCTCATGGCATAAACACCCCATCATGCGGTCTTTAGCATATCTCAATTTATATGGTGTCAATTGGGGTGAGCTTGACGGGGTCAACAAGTAATTATACAAAAGGACTTGAAATGGAAAGTGAGCAAGACATGATACATATGAAAACATGAACATGCAAACTAAAATTACAATGAGAGTAACAACATATGAGGTAATCGTGTCTCATCTTTGAAAACTTTTATATATAGTATTCCTTTCCAAACATTCTTCTTTACTTCTTTGACATATGTTACTATATAAACAATGATTTGTGATTCTGTAAACAATAAGTATTTATTTCAGATAACCAGAAATTTGTGAAGAAAATAAAATAAATAGAAACTACTTATAAACCAGATGAATTGAGAAGTCAGTTAAAGCAATTGATCAAGGCTAGTGTTTGACACTATGTCCTTAAGATAGATTTCGCCCCTTGCAATGGTGCTTATGAACTTCTTGGATGTCTACCTCCCAATATACAATGATCGAATACACACAGAAAAAGCATTGCAATCTGTGTGCCAAGCGAACCAAAACTATTTTTTTTCTCTCTTTTTCAGACGCTACGATGCTTCATTTTTCTATTTATTAATCTAAGAGGAGCAGATATTTATAGACAAATCATGACTATTCGGAACAGACATGAAGGAAAAAAAGGGGCAAATGAATAGGCACATCTATGACTATTTGAAACATACATGAGGGAAAAATGGGTAAATGAACAAACACATCTATGACTGTTCAAAAATAGACATGAGGGTAAAAGGATAAGATGTGTGAATGAATAGACACATCATTATTGGAAACATTTGGAAAGAAAAAAATAATAGTTTATATATACATAGACCACGCCCAGCCCAACTTGACCTGGCCCGGTTCGGTTCGGTGTGGTGAGTGTGCGTGTGTATGTGTTTGGGCTTAGCCCATGTTGGCTAGGTCCTCTCCCTTCCACAAAACTGTGGTGCTCCTTGGCGCCAAATGTATGTCCAAGGAAGATGTATATAAACCTCCAAAGTTTTATGATTTAACTAATGTGGGATTATTCAATGTTTTACACCCTTTAACCAATGTTCAAGTGGGCACTTTTAGAGCCAATTTCTCATTCACCCATTAATGATTTTGAGCGACCAACCATATGGTGTTATTCTCCTCATAGAGGTGAACACAACCCTATGTGGACTTATCTCAAACATCTTGTAGGTCCCACTTTTATTTTGGCTCAAAGTTGACTAACCAATCATTTTTTCAAAACCGTTTCTACAATCCCCCACATGAATGAAATTGACTTATAACAATGCAAATGAAAATGTAGATGCAGACACACACACAGAGTACTTTTGAAAAGTTGCTATATAGGGAGAGGTAGCTTGTGGCTTTGAACCTTCATTTGTAAAATACTATCAGATTTATTAGCTAACCAATGAACATAATGTCTTGAACTGTTTAACCGTTTGTGTAAACCAAGACAATAGAATTCACACAACTTCTTTTTGGACCCAGTTGATTCTCACTATTACTTTAGTTAACAAATCCGCAATATTATCTTTAGGTATTATGTAATTAAAGGAAATAATTGAATTTAAGAGCAATTGATTTACGGTATTGTGCCTATTTGGACGATTTCCAAGATACAGCTGCACCACAAAGTACAAAGACATATTTACCTATGCATTTTGTGTCTTTTGAATTGGATATACAGTTCACATCATTGTACCCTTCAAGTACGGATAGATGTCTGGTGTAATGCAATCCATAGTTCAGGGTGTATCTCAAATACCTTAGTACCCTAACTAATGTTTTCCAGTGGTTTACCCCTAAGTTATTTGTGTATCTACTCAAGTTACTAATAATATTTGTTATGTCTAGTCGAGTGCAGTTTATTATGTACATTAAACTACCTATTATTCAAGAATACTTCAATTGATATATGTCATTGCCTTTATTTTTAGCTAGAAGATTTACATCTACAGGTGTTCTTGCAGGACTATTATCATAAGTTTTGAATTTTTCAAGTACTTTCCATATATAGTGAAATTGAGACAAAATAAGTTCATCAAGTCTTCTAGTAATCTTTATTCCTAATATCACATCTGCAACTCCTAAATCTTTCATGTTAAATTTGCTAGTTAACATCCTTTGGTAGTTTTAATAAAATCATTATTGCCACCTATAATGAGCATATCATCAACATAGAAACATACAATGACATGGTCATTTGTGGTATCTTTAACATACACACATTTGTCACACTCGTTAATTCCAAACCAATTTTACATCATTACATTGTCAAATTTCTCATGCTATTGCTTTGGAGCTTACTTTAATCCATAAAGTGATTTAACAAACCTACACGCTTTATTTTCTTGTCCATGAATAATGAACCCTTCTGATTGTTTCATATAAATTTCCTCATTCAATTCATCATTTAAGAATGTCGTTTTAACATTAATTTGATATATCTCTAAATTATGCAATGTTGTAATAGCTATTAACATATGAATGGATGTTATTCTTATAATTGGTGAATGTATCAAAGTAGTCCGTACTTTTCTTTTATTTATAGCCCTTTACAACAAGCCTAGCCTTGTATTTGTCAATTAATCCATCAACTTTCAATTTCCTCTTGATATCCATTTATATCCCAAAGGTTTACTACCTGGTGGAATATCCACCAGTTCCTATATGTGGTTTTATAAGATGGAAGCAATTTTACTGTTGACAACTTTTTTCCAAGTAGGTGCCTTAGGAGTAGACATCAATTCCTTGAAACTTTGAGGCTCATTTTCTACCAAATAGGTTAGAAAATTGGGACTAAGTGATTTTGACATTTTTGTTATTTTATTGCGTGTAGGTTTACCTTTATCTCTTTATTGGTCTTGAGAGTTGTTAGTCACAATTTCATAAGTTCTTTTAAGAGATCTTGACTTTTATACAGAATTACATGAAAATATATGTTCAAAGAATGATGCATTCCTAGATTTAATGATAGTATTAGCATTTATATCATGAATTTTTTCTTTATAAATTAGAAATCGATATGCACTACTATTATGAGCGTAACCAATGAATATATGATCAACTGTTTTAGGTCTTATCTTAGTCCTTTTGGGGATATGGACCACCACTTTTACTAAACACTCTCACACTTTTAAAAATTTATATGAAAGTGTTCGACCTTTCCATAATTCATAAGGTGTCATATTAGTTTTCTTGTGAGGCATCTTATTGAAAATATAATTTACAGAAAGCATTGCTTCCCCCCACAAGTTCTGAGGTACACCAGAACTAATCAACATATCACTTATCATTTCCTTTAAGGTTTTATTTTTTCATTCAGCAACTCTATTTTGCTGAAGTGAATAATGTGTAATAATTTTATGAATAATACCATGTTGTGAACAAAACTCAACAAAAGATGATTCATATTCACCACTTCTATCACTTCTTAAAACCTTAATCTTTTTACTAAGTTGATTCTCAACCTCATTTTTATAATATATAAACATTTCTTAGGCCTTATTCCCGTTCCTTAACAAATACACATAGCAATACCTTGTGCAATCATTTATGAAAGTAATGAAGTACTTTTTACCACCTTTAGTTTGAATAAATTTCAAATCACAAATATCACTATGAATTAATTCTAGTAGTTCGGTACTTTTTTCAGTAGAATGGAAATATGATCTAGTTAATTTTGATTACATTCAAGTTTCACATTTATAATTTGAATCAATATAAAATTTAGGCAAAATTTTCAAATTAATTAATTTACGCATAGTATTATAATTAAAAGTTCCTAGTCTACCATGCCAAACATTAGATAACTCAAAAATATAAACAGAAAATGTATTTTTATTAATATTATAAATAACAGTCATTACATTCATTTTAAAGAACTCATCACTCATGTACCCCTTTCCCACATACATCCCACTCTTAGTGAGTACAAATTTATCATACTCAAAAACCAACATAAAATCCTTCTTCCTCAACAATGATCCAGATGCAAGGTTCTTGCGAATGTTTGGCACATACACTACATCATTGAGAGTAAGTTATTTTCCCAAAGTCATCTTTAAAACCATATTTCATTGTCCTTCAACCTTAGAAGTTGCAAAGTAGCCCATGAAAAGTTATTCTCCATTATTCACTTATTGATGTGATGAGAACATTTTATCATCTCAACAAACATGACAAATAGCTCTAATGTCCACCTACCATTCTTTAGTACTCCCTATCAAATTCACTTCAGATACACTACAGAAAGGCTCATCTCACAAGCATTTTTAAAGATATAATCCACTTCATTCATGTTGGCTTTGGTGTTTTTCTTTCTAAAGTTTTCTTAATCATTACGCCTGTGAAAATCCTTTATATGAGGCTCTGGTTTATAACACATGTAGCATTTGTCCTTGAACTTCTTAGATTAACCACCTTTAGAACCCTAGTTCGGCCCTTGGCTAAAACATTATCTTCTTGTTATTAATTTTTTGCACTTGTTCTACTACATTAACCATAGATTCAACAGACTAATTTATCACTTTTCTTTCAGAACCACGATTGTCTTCTTTAATCCTTAATTTCACGATTAAGTCTTCAAGTTGCATCTCCATACACTTATGCTTCAAGTAGTTTTTGAATTCTTTCAATGATGACAGTAATTTCTCTATTATTGTAGCCACCTGGAAGGAATCATTTAAAGACATTCTTTCAACATGAATTTCATGTTGGATCAATTGGAGGTCTTGCACTTGATTGATTATAAACTTTGAATATATCATTTTGCAGTCAAGGAATCTGCCCACAATGAACTTCTTCATTCCGGCATCTTCCACTTTGTACTTCTTATTTAAAGAGTCCCATAACCCTTTTGCAGTCTTAATTGGACTATATACATTATACAATGCGTTATCCAATCCACTAAGGATGTAGTTTTGGCACAAAAAATATACATGTTTCCATGCGTCCATAGCTGCAACAATCTACCTATCAGCCTTGTTTTCTTTGAGAGCAGGAGCACCCCCATAGAGAAACTTTGCAAAATTTAATATTGTGAGATAGAACAACATTTTTTGGTGCCATCTCTTAAACTCAATGACATTGAATTTTTCTGGCTTTTCTCTATGGTTACCAAGAACAAGGAAAGGAGCAGTAACCGGCGTCATTGTGGGTGTCACAACTTTATTTGCATTTTTGGTTGTCATTTTTGTTAAAATTTATTGAAACGGAAATTTTAATACTAACTTTATCTAAATCATAATTTAACAATTAGATAGTTAATATGAAATAAAAATAGAAAAATCATTCACAAAATGCATAATGAATAAAGTAAAGAATTAAAGTTTGTCTTAAGATTGTTACTATATAAAGAACGATTTATTATTATGTAAACAATAAGTATTTATTTTAGATAATCAAAAAAATTTGAGTGAAATAAAATAAATAGAAACTAATTATAGACCGGATGAATTAAGAAGTCAATAACAGCAATTGATCAAGGCTAATGTTTAACACTATGTCCTTAAGACAAATTCTACCCCTCACAATGGTGCTTACAAACTTTTTGGATGTCTGCCTCCCAGGATACAATAATCGAATACACACAAAAGAAGCACTGTAATCTGTGTACCTACTTAACCAAAACTACATTTTTTTCTCTTTTTTTTAGACACTACGATACTTAATTTTTCTATTTATGAATGCAAGAGAGACAGATATTTATAAACAAATCATGACTATTTGGAACAAACACGAAGGCAAAAAGAGGCAAATGAATAAACACATCTATGACTATTTCAGAACATACATGAGGGAAAAAGGGGCGTATGAATACACCCATTTATGACTGTTCGGAAATAGACACGAGGATAAAAGGGTAAAACACATAAATGAATAGATACATTGTTACTTAAAACGTTTGGATAGAAAAAAAAATAATAGTTTATATATACACAAACTACGCCCAATCCAACCCAATCTGGCCCGATTTAGTGTAGTGAGGTGCGCACGCATGTGTGTTTGGGCTTAGCCCATGTTGGTTAGGTCATCTCCCTTCCACAAAGTTGTAGTACTCCTTGAGACCCAAATGTATGTCTAAAGAAGATGTACATAAACCTCTAAAACTCCATGAGCTAACTAATGTGGAACTATTCAATGTTTTACACCCTTTAACCAATGTTCAAGTGGGCACTTTTGGAAACAATTTTTCATTCACCCATTAATGGTTTTGAGCAACCAACCATACGGCGTTATTCTCCTCATAGAGGTGAACACAACCCCATGTGGACCCACCTTAAACATCATGTAGATCCCACTTTTATTTTGTCTCAAAATTGACCAAATAGTCATTTTTCAAAACCGTTTCTAACAACATATAAATTTCAACTTACTCATTTGGTTCAATAACTTTATGTTTCACTTATTTTATCACATAAGTTCTTGTCTTTATTTCATTTATCTAGCTTTAACTTTCATTTCTTTTCTTTTTTTTGTATGAATAAATTTTCATCATTTCTTTCATTTTATTTCACAATCATTTCTTTATTAGCTTATGCATCATCATTCTTTTGTTTTTCTTGTGTCATTTTTTAACTCAGAATGGCAGGATCTTGTCAGTTATTAACTCTCAATGATAGAATCTTGACATTAATTAACCCCCAATGGTAGGGTTTTGTCATTTATTAACTCCCAACAATAAGATCTTGTCATTGATTAACCCCCAATGATAAAGTATTGTCATTGATTAACTCCTAATGATAAGATATTTTAATATTCTCACTTTGTTATTACATATTATGAGCTTAATTCAACTTTACTTTTCGAGTTTTACAATTATTTTTCACTTAATGCATTAAGGCGATAGCCAAAATAAAAAATTTATTATAAAAATCAATAAAAGAGATGCCCATAATGGAATTTAAAGAGTTATGAACAATAATCAATGATCTATAATCAATATATCCATGAGATACTAATATAAGACTACAATTCATCAACATATTTGGATTTAATGACTTAGAAACATGACATATCATGAGAAAATTGGGAATTTAGCAAGGGAATTCATAAGATTTAATCATACAATATAAACATCATGGTTATCAATCATGGATCATAAATTGAACAATATAGATCCAAAATTAGACATTAGGATTCAATAAAAAAAATATGATGATTCACTCTTAATTTCTCACAAACAATCCAATTTTCTATTGAGGATGGATCAAGACATCGATCTAAGTACTAGAGAAGTGAATTGTTCATACTTTTTACGAAACCATTTATACTTAAGAAAACTCTTAGATCAAGGTCATAAAGAATACAATTTATTTATAGAAATCAAACAATGATTTAGGGTCAAGTAAAAATTCTAAGATATTAAGAAGGGACATCTCTATTTCTCCTTCGATCATTACTAACTTCTTGAAAACACTATAGATCAAGAGCACAAGACATCAAATCATTAATGAGAATCAATTAATAATGAAAGATTAAAAAGTGTTTCTAAAATCCTCATACAATAAAATTTCAATTACTTTTTGCATAATCGCTTGCTTCTGAGATTCTAAGAAAGGAATTCAATTACTTAATGTATAAGTACTTATTTCTAAGATCATAGGGAATGAATTCACATACTTATTACATAATTACTTACAACAATGGATTTCTTCCCACCTTAAATGGATTTCCTCAAGCTTCAATTCTTTCTATTTTTGTAAAAAAAAAAGATCTAGCATTAAGACAATAGGATTTTCACAAATTTCAAAAGAATTTAGCTTATTCTTTTATGGATGAGTTCATATTATCAAATTGGGGATCTTCTTCCTTATTTTTCTCCAAATTCCTCTTTCTTTTATCTTTTCTCCATTTCTTTTATTTTAGATTCAAATGAGGTATAATTTGAATATATATTTCATCATCTAAGGTCATTCTATGGTTCTAAAATTTTTTATATGTGTTAGGCACACTTTGGGGTGGATAAATTACTAAAAATTGCGAAAATATATGATTTCAGCATTTTTCCAAACAATGATCGATCATTGGTCTCAAATGATCGATCAAACAAAATGTCATTTGTCTAGTAGGTGTCAATGATCAATCATTCAGGATAAGTTTCAAATTTTTCTCATCTTAGACATCTTTTGTGAAAATAGCCATAACTTTCTCAACAAACTCCAATTTGCGTACCATTTAAAGTGTTGAAAATTAGACTCCTGGATATTTTCAATGGTATATGGTATGTACTCTAATTTTTTCAAGATCAATACAAATTTTCCTTTAAAGTTAACTCAAATACACTTTTGGGATAATTTTAGAACTTGACAAATTTATGACTTTATGTTTATTTTCCACACTTCTAATTCATTCTATTGGGTCCTTAACACCATAATGAACTTTCTAAAAATGTTTAAAGCCAATTTTACCCTTATACATGTGTAATTATATTTTTACCCTTTTAATGCTTTACGGGGTATTATAAAAGGTCTTGAGTTCAAAACCTACCCCCTCAAGGCCACTTTCACGAGCATAAAAAACCTGATTTACCTAGTGCATGGGAGAGGTAAGGAGTCTATGTGCCCCAATGATTTAATCAGGTGCTCTAAGAGGCTTGGATACCACGGTATCAAAAAAATTTATCATATCTCCTTATTTATGCTACTAAAATAATTAGTATTGCTTTTGAAGTTGTGTATGACTATATACAATTATAATAAACATTTATGTTAATACATTCTATGTGGTGTCTTTTTTTCTATCTAACTTAAAGGAACCTACTTGAAAATAGATTTACATGCACTAATATGGATTCCATCGATTTTCCCAATACAATCCTTAAAATATGGATAATCCATCTTACTCCATCCACATTTACTTCTATATTCTAAACCACCTCCATTATATTTTGTCAGACTAAAATAAGAAAAAAAAAACAATGCATAAAAAATAACAAGCAAAATTGCATCTATACTATTCATAATCACATTATTGTAAGTAAATAAAAAAAAAAAAAAAAAAAAACATACCATCTTTATAGGTAAAACCATAGCATTTAGCTCAAATGTGTATTCATGAATGAAAACATAGTCACATTGAACAAAATAAACAAGATAGTATCTAGTGCTCAGACACCCATAATGCTTCAACATGAGTATTCTTGAAAGAAAAAAAGAAGAAGATAACACTCTTAATACTTGAACCTTGTCCTTCCTTGAGCTCACATTCTTTAACCATCTATAACGCATAAAATGAGGGATTTTCAAAAGAAATCTATTCTCACTGGGTCCTTTAACACTAGAATCATTCATCTCATTTAAAATATCAATTATTAATGCTATAGAGTCATTGCTTTACTTAAAATGTGAATAGATGGCACTTGGAGCTGTGTTGAAGCACTAAGATCTGTAAGAATTTCTATTGTATTAAGGGAAACATTATTTTTAGGTATGCTCTGTAGTTCCTTAGGCAAGCTATCATTATCATTATTCTTTGTATAGCAATGTTGTGTGGCACATAAGCTTTCAAAAAAGGTGTTTTATTCAACTTATTCCACGGGACTAGATGAAAAATTAGGCTAATTGGAGCACCATGATTCTTTCCCTTCAGTTCCAATCCTACAATAGAGTTCATTACACTGATTATTAAACTTGAAAGGCTCATACTAAATTTGTGGTACCTTAATGACACTTTAGTAGTTTAAAACTAGTGATAAACACAAATACACACATTTGTAAATACGTATACACATTTGTTACCTTCACAAAGTGCTTCTAATGCTCTATAAATGATAGGTCTACTCTTTGTGTCTCATAACACCATCCCCATTCACTACTATTTTGGCATAGATGTTTTTAAGCAAGTCATGAATCTCACATATTTTTCATAGAGGGGCTTGAACTTTTCAGTCTCCCAATTGTTGTTCTTTTTCTTATTAAAAGATTTTATAATCTCTGATCATCTATATTTGTCAAGGATGGTATTAAACCTTATTACTTGACGAGCATGCTCTATGCATATGTTAAGGAATATACTATTGTATTCATCTAACCAACAGGCTTTATCTTAATAACATCTCTCCCCTTTTGTCCTTGTAGCACTAGTGGTTTGTAAGGCTGTCAATCAGGCAGAGCTATGCAAGGCTAAGGTTAGCCCGAACTATATTACCTTGACCCAAACTCAGCCTAAGCCCAAACTTAGTCCATTTTAAAACAGCGGGCTTCGGGCCAAGTTCAGGCTGCCAGAACTTAAAACTCCACCCTTAATTTTAGGCTTATTTTAGTCCCATAATTGAAATGCATATCACATGAACCTTGTTGAACAATTGATACATGAACTAGTTTTAATTTTTTTGGCAATAACATTGAACTATTTGATGATGGTAAATTTGTTATAAACATACAAATCTAATATCCTTCCCCTCCCCCCTCCCCAAAAAGGAAAAAAAAAACATAAGACACTATTTGTATACTACTTTAGGCCGGGTATAGGACTGAAATTGAGTCTGCCCAAACTCGGCCTGAATAAAATTTGGGCATAAATGTTGAGCCGAGCTTAGGCCAACCCAAAGTTTAGTTGGCCTAGCCTACCTATTTTTTGGAATGGACATGTCGGGCTTCAAGCTAGCCTAGCCCGATTGATAGCTTTAATGGTTTGCCCCTACTTTAGATGGATCATTCCTTTTAGTGCTCATTATGCAGATCAATAAAAACATGCAGTCACATTCTTACATCATCTAAACCTTGAACTTTGATAACTTATAGCACGAATCTATCAACTTCAAAACAATTGGGAACACTACCATGCTTATTTAAGTCACATGTGTTAGGGATTTACCCTAATCCCAGGATCGTGAGAAAACAAAACAAAGCATAATAAAGATCAAGAACAAAGAACAAAACACAGAAAACACCAGATTTATGTGGTTCACCCAACTTGGGCTACGTCCACAAAGTCATTGTGATTTTTCACTATGATCGAAGAGCATAAAGTATAAGACGATTCAGTTGTTGCAGCCTCTCTCAACATTATACATATAATTAAGGTTACACCATATAAGTGTGAAATTACCCTAATACCCCTAGTAAAAATTTGGGATCCACACTTCCATGAATCGGGGAAAAGTGTATAGTACTATCAGGCTCCACACTTCCTATCAATCTCCCACTTGGAGACTGATCACAACACAAACTCTAAACTCTCCATACCTTCAAAACATAACAAGCATCGCAACGACTAACCCCTTTTGTCCTCAAGGTTGAAGACCAACTGAAGTTGAACACAACTTCAGTTTTTCAATGATGACTGCCTTGGTTAACATGTCTGTAGGATTCTGACTTCCACGGATCTTCTCAATTGACAACACTCCCTCCTCCAAAAGTGACCATAAGAAATGGTATCTCAAATGTATATGCTTCATCCTAGAATGAACCACTGAATTCTTTGCAAGAAACTCTGACTATCACTATATAGAACACAGTTTTCATATTTCTTACCCAACTCTTCCAAGAAGCTTTGCAACCAAATCATCTCCTAAGTAGCTTCAATAACTGTAATATATTCAGCTTTTGTAGTGGAGAGAGCTACAATCTTTTGTAACTTAGAAGTCCAACTAACTGTTGTACCACCCAAGATATACACATACCTGGTAGTACTCTTCCTGTTATCAACATCACCGCCTAAGTCTAAATTAACAAAACCTTTTAGTTCTACACTTGCATATTTAAAATAAAGTGTTTTATCTGTGATACCCCTCAAATATCTTAGGATCCACTTTACTGCTTGCCTGGATTGCTCATGTACCTGCTCACAACTCCCATTGCATTTGTTAGGTCTGGCCTAGTACAAACCATAGCATTTATTAGGCTGCCAATAGTTGAAGCGTATGAAACTCTTTTATGTCATTCTGCTCCTGCTTTGTCTTAGGTGATTGCATTTTAGATAATCGAAAGTGATTAGCTAAAGGTGTTCTCACAAGTTTTACACCTTCCGTGTTGAACCTGTTAAGAAACCTTTTCACATACTCTGTTTGTGAGAATACCAAAGTTTCAGATGTTCTATCTCTATTAATCTTCATTCCAAGGATTTGTTTTGCAACACCTAGATCTTTCATTGCAAATTACTTGGACAACTCCTTTAAATAATTTATCTCCTACATGTTTGACTCTGAAATAAGCATATCATCCACATGTAGGAGTAAGATAATATAGCTATCATCAAACCTTTTAACATAGTAGTAATGGTCTGTTTGGCATCTCGTGAAACCACTGTTGCACATGAAGCCATCAAACTTCTTATACCACTGTCTCAGAGCCTATTTTAAACCATACATGATTTTTTCCAGTTTGCATACCAATCCCTCCTTATCTGGTACTATGAATCCCCCGTGGTTGCATCATATAGATGTCATCCTCCAAATCTCCATAGAGGAATGCAGTTTTCACATCTAATTGCTCACAGTATAAATCTTCTACAACCACAATTCCTAATACTACTCTGATTGTTGTTAACTTCACAACTAGAGAGAAGATTTTAGTGTAGTCAGCACCTTCTTTCTATTGAAATCCTTTCACAGCCAATCTTGATTTGTAGCGTTTGCTACCATCATGCTCTTTTTTTATCCTACACACCCATTTATTATGTAGAAGCTTCTTACCTTTTGGTAACTCAGTTAACTCCCATGTCTAGTTTGACATGAGTGAGTCCATCTCTTTCTGCATAACTGACTCTCACTTGATCAAGTTATCAACCTACAATGCTTCTTCATAACATTCTGATTCACCACCATCAATCAATAATAAATAATGTAAAGATGGAGAATACTGTTATGTTGGTTTAGGGATTCTTGAGGACTGTCTCACCTCAGTAGCAAGAGTACTTAGTTCAACTTGTGGAGCTATATTTTCTGTATTATTCTAAACTCTTTTCAGCACATCACTATCAGAAATCTCTTTCAGTTCAGCATTATCAGATTCTGCAACTAACATGTCCTTATACATAATTTTTTCATTAAATATGACATCTTTATTTTTTACTATTTTTTGATTTTGATCATCCCAAAATCGATAACCGAACTCATTAGTGTCTACCCAATAAAAGAACATTTTCTAGATTTTGGATCAAGCTTACTCCTAGCATCAGAATCTATATGCACATATAAAACACAACGAAATACTTTCAAATATTAAAGACTTACCTTCTTTCTACTCCAAGCCTCCACTAGCAGATTTCCATTCAAAGGTCCACGGTTGAGTAAGTATGCTGCAATATTAATTGCATCAGCCCAGAACATTTTTGGTTGTCCAGAGTGTATCGTCATGCTTCTAGCATGTTCAATAAGAGTTTTGCTCATGCATTCTACCACCCCATTGTGTTGTGGTGTTTTGAGAACAATTTTCTCCATTATGATCTCATTAATGGCATAAAATTCTTTGAACTCCTTATTTTCATACTCTCCTCCATTATCAAATCGTCGATGAAGGTAACGTAATATGATGTGCCTCCAAGAGATGAAACTAGAGAAGGTCCCCACACATCTGTATGAATCAATTCTAATTTTTCTATCTTGGGTGTTCAATCATCCTTTGAGAAATTGACCCTTCTCTGTTTTTCAAAGATGCAGTCCTCACACAAACCAATGTCCACTGATTTTATACCTGACAGTTTTTCTTTTGATAAAAGTGTCTTCATCCTTTTTTCACTCATATGGCTAAGCCTGTGATGCCACAGATTTGAATATTCTTCTGCATCAATAATTACAGCAAAATTTTTGGTGTTTGTTGTTATGTAGAGAGTACCCGTCTTCTTTCCACGAGCTATAACCATGGCTCCTTTAGTGACTTTTCAATAACTATCCATGAAAGTTACTGCATACCCTTCATCATCAAGTTATCCGATAGATACTAGGTTTCTCTTCAAGCCAAGAACATGTCTAACATTCTATAACTTCCATACAGCTCTATTAGGTAATTTAATCCGAGCATCTCCTTTTCCCACAATGTCTAAAGGTTCATCATCAGCTAGATAAACCTTTTCAAATTCACCATTAACATAGTTTTTCATGATTTCTCTGTGTGGGGTAGATGAAAGGATACCCCTGAATCTAAGACCCATGAATTGATGGGACTGTCAATGCTCAAAATCAGAGCATCAAGGACCTCCTCTGTTGTGACGTTCACTAAATCTTGCTCATCCTTATTCTTCCTCCTTAGTGTTCAACAATCTTTCTTCAAATGACCCTTTTTTCCACAGTTCTAGCAACTGTCAAAAGATTTTTCAGATCTCGACTTGATCCTTCTCTTGGAATTCAATCTACCATGATCTATAATACTTTCAGATATTCTTTCCTTGTTCTCTGTATTCAAAGCAGAACTTGATGTTTCCCTTGATTCCTTCCTGTAAATTTCTTCACTGAGAATCAAGTTCTGAACATCATTGTATTTGAGTTTTGACTTTTCAAAAGAACTACTCACTACAATTACAATACCATTCCAACTTTCTGGTAAGGAGGATAAAAGAATTAAAGCTCTGACCTCATCTTCTAATTCAATTCTTACAGAATTCAGTTGGGGTGTAACTAGATTGAACTCATTTAAATGATCAGTCATAGCCGTGCCTTGTGACATCTTTAGGTTGAATAATTTTTGCATCAAATATACCTTGTTAATAGCATAGAGTTTTTCATATATATCCGAAAGAGCTGCCATCAGACCTGTTGTGGTTGTCTCCTTCACTATGTTGAAGACAACGTTATGAACCAACGTCAATCAAATAACCCCTAACACCTGTCTGTCAAGAAGATCCCATTCATCTTCTTTTAGGCTATCTGGTTTCTTTTCTAAAAGCGGTTTATACAAGTTCTTCTGATACAAATAATCTTCAATTTACATCTTTCAAAACCCAAAGTCTAAACTATCAAACTTACTAATCTCGACATTCCCTTCATCTGTAGCCATCGCTCCTAATCGAATGTAATCACTCTAATACCACTCATTAGGGATTTACCCTAATCCTAGGATCGTGAGAAAATAAAACAAAGTAGAATAAAGATCAAGAACAAAACATAGAAAACACTAGATTTACGTGGTTCACCCAACTTGGGCTACATCCATGGAGTCGTTGTGATTTTTCACTATAATCAAAGAACAGAAAGTGAAAGACAATTCAGTTATTGCGGCCACCCTCAACATTATACATATAATTAGGGCTACACCGTACAAGTGTGAAATTACCATAACAAAAAGTACAAGACAATTCAGTTGGATTCGTGAATCGAGGAAAAGTGTACAGTATTATCAGGCTCCACACTTCCCATCAACAAGCACCCCCTAAATCATAAGATAATGATAACTTGAAGAACAACCAACAACCAATCTCGTGTAGTTAAAGTAAAAATCTCTAGTACCAAGCCAAAAAAAAAGAAGAAAGAAAGAAAGAAAGAAAAGAAGTTATAGCATAGAACTTGATCGAGAAATTTTATTGTTGTTAAAAGGCTGTTAAAGACCCACTATTTAAGAAACATTGCATCTATTATCTCATGATCATATGTTGCAAAATGTAGAGTTTTGCAACAAAGAGGAACATGGTTTTGGAGATTGTATTGTACACTTATGTTGACATGAAAGTGAGTAGATAATTCTCTCTTATGTTAATGACACCGAGATAACAAATTTTCACTTCTCAGAAGAGGGAATTAAGAAAAAATTGGGGTGCATTTCTAGTGGAGATAATAATATACCTTACTAGAGAATCTAAGGTTTTTTTATATGTAATAGAAGTTCAGTATATAATTTAAAATACTCATCTTTGTTCTCTTGTTTCAATTTTTTTTTAATGTTTTGGGGTTTTCTACTTTGTAATGGTGAGTTTGATAGTATATTTGTTATTTAAAATGTTTGTTAATTACAATCATTAAAATCTACTAGTGATGGGTAATGTTAATCACAAAGTTTTAACTAACATACTTTGTTCAGGTTACATTTCAAGATAAGATTGATGTATTTCTTGACTAACATACTTTGTTCAAGCTACATTCAAGACAACTTATGTTGTTGTTGGATTGTCTAGTTACGTAGAAGAATACAATTTTAATTGCAAAGAACAATAAGAAAAATTCCACCCGCTATCCCAACTTTTCATGGTTACATATATAGTTATTGGGTAAAGAATTGGAGAAACATGCTTCTAGAAATTCAAAGTGATCAATTTGTACCTTAAGCGGATGATCTATATTTTTTTGTAATTCACATCTAGGTCAATAGGAGGATGACAATCACTCCCAGTGGGGTCATTTAAAATGTGAAGATGATGTAGGAAACAAACAAAAGCAATATCAAAGTTGGTACTAATAAATTGGCTTCCTTAGTACAATGATATGGGGCTAATAAGGGGATTTTTTTATATCTTTATTCTCTGGTGGATCAAAAATACATTTTCCCCCAACAACTTTCATCAATAATCCTTATTGTGGCTTTAAACCAAACACACCGAGAAATAACCCAACAATAGTTTTGACAAACACCACCTTCTTAGCCAGCACAATACTCAACACAAAACCTACAAACAAATCCAATGCATTCAACTCAACAACCACATTATCCACCATAATTACAAGATAAATTCGCCCAACTTAGACACCACTAAGAAATTATCCACCTCAAGCTAATCCATTACCATTGACTACCTCAAAGAACACGAACACCAAAAAAATGTCACAAATTCACATTAAGGAAAATGAACCCTGAAAAAAAAACCTTAATTCAACATGTAATACCATGATGTGAAACAAAACCCTTCAATTATGGAAGAACATTAATCCGGCACGATTAATTGTTGCTTACGTGATATTGTCTTTGTGTTTCTTGTAAATTTTTGTATTTCCTTTTTTCTGTCTTTTCATAGGCAATATTTTCTAATTTCTCTTCAATTTTTCTGTTGGGAAATTTTGTTGGTTGCTTGAGGACGACAAGAAAAGAATGGATCTTGGTTACCTAAGGACGATAATGAGAGATCGATAATGAAGAAAAAAGTGGTTTTTTGTTTTATTTGTAAAAATGACAAAATGTTCTTACTTTTTTACCCGGTGCCTAGTGTCTTTTCAGCTCAAATCCTGAGGGATGAGTTATTGGATCAAACTTTCGAACATGATCTTAGGTTATCTTTGGCAAGATATCTCATGATATTGGGATCTTCAGTTCAAGTTGAGATCGCAAAATCCAGATCCAAATATCATGAGATCAGAATGACCATTTCGTTTGGCTATACCTCAAATGATAGGGATATACGATTCGAGCTAAGAACCATGCTCCCTCTCCTCAAGCGAGGCCTCTCTCAGACTCTCACCCATTTTCTTACTCTCCCTGGGTGTCTTACTCCCAATTCTAAAGGATGCATCTGCATCACCTACAACAATGCCAGTGTCGACTTTCTCCAGGCCAATGCCACCCACCTCCCCATATGCGAAATTATCTCCCCCATTAGTATACCAGATTCCGTTAAGGAGCTCTTGGCCTTCGGTAGAGCCATTAGCTATGATAGGGGAAAATACCGAGACCATATATCCAAGAAAACCCTGACCCCTAAGAAACTAACCCAGGGTCCTTATTAAGGACACTTGCTGAGGCCCCGAAAGTTAAAGCACCCAGGATGGATATGATCATGATAGCAACCCAAAGGATAGTGAGGCCACCTAAGAAAGGTTCTGTTGTTCAATGACCCTTCGACATTTAGGCTTGTAAAGGAGCTAGAGAAGAAGTCCCAGGGGGTGTCTTATCGGGTCATCACTCTCCCCTAATGCCCAACACCCTGAAATCCCTGCGATGAGTCCCGAGGCGTGTCCCGGGTCCCGAGTAACTAGGCACCAAGAAAAGGAAGCCACCCGACAGCCAACTATCTGGTGCCAAAGATCATGGGGGATCTCAACTGAAATGAAAAGACCATATATGTGCCAACTGTACCACATCAAATCCTGGAAGTTGTCATTATCGACACTGAAAGATCTAGTCAAAATCTTAACTGATATGCCTCTACTCGAACCTATAAATAGAGGGAATGTCTAGCTTAACAAGGATGAGAAAAATAACTCTAGCAAGAGTTCTATATTGAACAACTATTCTTATCTAACTTAATCGTCGGAGAGCTTGAGGTCAGCACCCCACCGGTGTCATAGTTCTTTTGCTTTGTCTTGCAATGACCATTTTACTAGAGATCTTGGCTAACTATGCATCCATCTAATTGGTACCGAGATGCTTGTAATTCTAGTATCATCAGCTGGCGCCATCTATGGGAAATCATCCTTAATGACCAAAGGATTGCATGGTTTAGACTAGATCAATTGCAACTCACCACAAACCTCGCACCCAAGTTAATGGACAAGAAACCACCATCTTCGATGAAACCCGCCACGAAGAATCTCGGGTGGCCGCCCTTGAACAGCGCATTTAAGGCCTGACAGAAAACATGCAACTACTCATGGACTAGAATCAGGAGATAATAAGGGAACTGAGGGGCCGAAGGATTAAATCCAGCAATCAAGAAGGTGGACAGCAAGAGCCACCCACCCAGCCAGGTGGGAGCCATGACAACGACCGGGCACGGGATGATGAAGAAGGAAGCACTACCGCACCCCAAATCCGAGAATCAAACCGTATCTTTTAACATATAGAAAGGGTTCACACTTTCAACCCTTAAAAATATGAGATGTAAGATGTGAGGCGAGAAATGGAAACCAAGAGGGAGACCATCAAAGTGGAATCCCCAACAACGGTTGATGAGTTCAGCTAAAAAACGGACCTCCCATTTACTCCTGAGGTAATGACTTAACCATTACTCGCCAAGTTTAAGATGCCCCAGATGGAGATGTTCAACATTACTCGAGACCTTCTCGACCATCCAGAGGCCTACAAAACATATATGAATCCCTAGGCGGCAACTAATAGGATCATGTGTCGAGCTTTCCCGACCACTATAAAAGGGTATGCTCGAGTGTGGTTTAGTTGACTGAAGCTCTGGAGTATACCAAAGTTTACAGAGCTAAACCGACTATCCGTCGGGTATTTCATAGATGGCCAGAGACATAGGAAACCCGCCACCTACCTGCTAAATGTCAAGCAAAACAAAGGTGAATCTCTTAGAGACTACGTGTCCTGGTTCAACAAGGAGATTTTGTAGGTTGACGACATCGAGGAGAAGGTAACCGTGGCCGCCCTCATGGTGGGATTGCTACCCTCCAAGTTCTTCTCATTATCAAAAAACCCATCATCATACATGGCCGACCTGATGTTGAAGGTACAATAACACATGAATGCCGATGATACTCTTAGCACCTAACGGGAGCGGGAGAGTGGGGCTTTTTTCAGTCTGACAAGCGGAAGAGGGAGCCGTAACCCCCTCATGATGAAAGGAGATCTCATGCCAAGGGGGTATTGACAATGGCAGAGCAAGACCCCGGGGGATCAATCTACCCCCTAGAAGATTTCAAAATTACACCCCCTCGGTGCACCGATGGAGCAGATACTCATGCATATTAAAGACGACCTGAGCGTTAAGTGGCTTGAGAAGATCCGAGCCTTACTCGAGAAGAGAAATTGGGACAAGTACTATCATTTTCTTCGAGACCATGGTCACAATACCAACGAGTGCTTTGACTTAAAAGAGCAGGTAGAAGCCTTCATTTAATGAGGGCTACTATAAAAGTTCATGGCAGGAAGACCCTTGATCAGACGAGAGAACACCAGCCGAGATCCCCCAACTCGAGAGGAGAGAAGAGCCAAATGCCCAATAGGCGAGATCAGGGTAATAGTAGGAGGACTAGCCGAAGGAGGAGAGTCTAGCTCGGTAAGAAAATCCCATGTCAGGCAAATACATGTTGAAAGATAACGGCAGATGCTAACTACAGAAGCGATGATCAAGCAAAACATGACAGACCATTCTCTCATCACCTTCTCTGAAGAAGACTTGTCGAGAGTGAGTCAACCGCACGATGACATGCTGGTGGTGACCTTAGTCATCTCAAACTACAAAACTTGTCGCATCCTCATGATAATAGGAGCTCAGTGGATATCCTTTATCTCCCGGCCTTTGACCAGATGGGCAATGGTTGAGACAAACATAAGCCAGTGTAATCACCTTTGGTCAGTTTTATAGGAGATAGGCTACTTCCCCTTGGAATGATTGGCTTAACAGTGATCGGTGGGATGGGCGAAAAACAGATCACTAAGGTGGTCGATTTTCCATTGGCATACAATGCCATACTCGGGAAGTCGGCGTTGAACCAGATGAGGGCGGTTACCTCAACCTACCATCTTTTAATGTGCTTCCTGACTAATAAAGGCATTGGGGAAGTCAGAGGAGATAAGGTGACCACCCGAGAATGTGATGTGGCTTCTCTCAAAGGAGACAATGTTGATCGACAGTTTGAGGTCTAAGACGAAATGACTCAAACAATTGTAGAGCTAGGGGAGACCTCAAGGATGTTGTCCTTTACGTTAATTACCCTGACCAAGTAACCCGAGTAGGGTCTGACCTGTCGGGGGAGTTCAAAAATCAATTGCAAGGTTTCCTTGTCAGCAATCGAGACATGTTGGACTAGACACATGAGGATATGCTTGGGATACACCCTCACCTGGCGGTACATCAACTCAATGTAAGCCTGACTACAAAACCCGTTAAGCAGAAGAAAAGAAACTTCGCCCTAAAAATGAACCAGGTCATCACGGAGGAAGTGGAGAAGCTGCTCAAAGTCTGGTTCATAAGGGAAGTCCACTACCCCGAGTGGCTAACAAACATTGTTATTGTGCGAAAGCCAAACAAAAATTGGAGGATGTATGTTGACTTCACCAACCTCAACAAGTCATGCCCCAATGATAGCTTTCCATTCCTGAGAATCGACACCCCGGTAGACTAGATGGCCAGACATCAAACCCTCAGTTTTATGGATGTTTTCTCGGGGTACAATCAAATAAAGATGTATGAGCTCGACCAAGAAAAAATAGCCTTCATCACTGATTGGGGCTCTACTGTAATTGAGTTATGCCCTTCAGCCTAAAGAACATGGGGGTTACGTACCAAAGACTTGTCAACGAGATATTCAAGGGCCAGATTAGAAGGAACGTCGAAGTGAACGTGGATGACATGTTAGTAAAAAACCTACTGACCTAGCAACATTTAGTTGACCTGAGTGAAACATTTTAAACACTTAAACACTGAGGAAGTACAAAATGAAGCTCAACCCGAGGAAATGTGCGTTCAGTGTGTCTACTGGAAAATTCCTCTAATTATAGAGGTAAACCTCGAGAAGGTTAGATCCATAATCGAGATGCAACCACCGAAGAACACCAAGGAGATGCAACGACTAGCAGGAATGGTCGCAACATTGAGCAGGTTCATATCCCGAGCTACAGACAAACGTTTCTCCTTCTTTTGGCTGCTAAAGAAGCCATTCGATTGGAACAAAGAATGCATCAAAGCCTTCAAAGAACTTAAAATTTACCTCAGGCTCTTACCATTAATCAACTAACCAAAGCAGGGCGAGTTACTCTATATATATTATTGGTATTAGAGACAGCTATCAGCTCAGTGCTAATTAGAGAAGAAAACATGCTACATATGCTTGTATACTACACTAGTCAGGCGTTCAGGGGAGCTGAGGAAAGATACCCAAAAGCCGAGAAAATGGCATTCACCTTAGTTATCACGGTTAAGCAACTTAGACCTTACTTTTAGGTACACATTATCTGAGTGGTCACTAATCAGCCACTCATGGTCATACTACACAAGCCTGAGACCTCAGGGAGGCTAGTTAAATGGTCGGTGGAATTGAGCTGTCAGCACCCAAATTTTGACTTAAGTCATTTGATAACATAATGACAGCTTAACAACATTTAGGAATCAAGACTCTAAGCACCCATAGCTTAAGAAGAGTAAACTTGGACTCTAAGAGGTTAGGCATCCTCAAAGAAGTCTTTCCGGATATTTCAACCGCGAATGAATCAGTTAGAACACCTCATTACAATCCAAATACATCAACTTAGGTCAAACCCTAATCTTCCACAAAAGCATCAGCAAGACCTTGAGGGTCCACATTTAAGAGCCCCATCCATGTTATATGTAACTTTTCCTATCTCTACATGTCTTCCCTTAGTAAAGCAACATAAGTGGAAAAATTACCATTTTACCCTTTTACCTTCAAAAGCCCATAACTCACTATCTACCACTCAGATCACTGAATTTTCTCTTACCTATATAAGCTTTCTTGTCATGAAGCGTCACAAGCAAAGAACCCTCATTTTTACAGTTTTTTCCCTTACAAATAGGAAATTACCATTCTACCCTTTTGCCTTCAGAATTTACCCCTGAACCCTCAAGAGACCCCTGAAGCTTCTCCCTTTATTTGAATGATGTCATGTCAGTTCATGTAGTTCCAAGACTCTCAAGATTTCAATACTTTATGGTCCATCGGTTGTCCATAATGGGCCCCACCCATTCACAAACCCTGTCATATCCAAAATATAGCGTTTTACAAGTTTATTGCATCATAGGTCTTTATTCAAACTCATTCTGAAACCTAATTTAGACCACGCCGGTGTAATTGGAATGTCCAAGAAACCTGAAAACCATTATCTGTTTGTAACCAACAGAGTTTGGAAAGTCAAAAAACAAACTCGGGCAGAATCACTTGTATCTGCGTGATTCCTATTTTCTTCAGAAAGACAACTTTTCATGTTTCTTCCTGCATACATGTCTGATTAACACGTAGTTTATGGTAGTACCTCTAATGATCTAACCTGCATATATTCCTTAAAGATTTTGGTAAATAATTTTACCATTTTACCCTTCTTACAGTTCAATGAAGCTTTTTCCAAATTTACCAGAAATTAGAATTTCGAGGGTTTGTGGATGTCGGATCGTGAATCCTGTTGACTAGTGTGTTCGCAAGGACCAAGTAGAAAAAAATAAAAAATGGATGTGGACCTTTGTTTTGAAATCTTCATTTACTGCATCATTAATCTAAATCCCAAATTATTACATCATCAATCTAAATTTTTTCTGAAATTATTGCATCATAAATCTACCCCTCTCATTGGTCCATGTCATCAATCTATGCCCATTAGCACACCCTCATCCTCACCCTCCATCTCAGATCCTAGACTTAATCCCAAGCCCTCATTCAGCCACCTCACCTTAACACAAAATGAATGAACCATAGCCACCCATTTCAGATTAAATACTAGCTCTACACCCAAAAACCCTAAAGCTAATCCCCACCCTCCATCTTAGGTTAAACCCTAACCACATATTGCAACCCTTTGAAGGCTACAAATTCCCCCAAATTCGTTCTCAAGGGGGTTGGCAACAAAAAACCCCAAAACCAAAAGAGAGGAAGAAAAAGAAGGGCTTTTATAAGCCATAGGCCACTTGGACCCAAGGTAAGCCTAAACCCATGCCAAATCATGTCTAGTTTCATTTTCATCCTCAATCACCATGTTTTTATGCTGTCCAAATCATGTTAGATAGCTGCTTCAATTCGGGATACATAGAAAGGCTTAACAGGCTCTAATTGCTCTTATTTTGAACATGTTTTATTGTTGATTTTATTATGAATTTTGTAGAGGGCTGTTAGAGCTCAAATTTGACTATGTTAGACTATACATACATGCTACCTTTTGTATTTAATTTCATGACTTTAGGAGCTGTGGAAGGCCTCGAGGTGGCCTCCTAAACAAACGTCAAAATCTTAGTGTTTTGAGACCTAGATGAGCTGAATATTTGGGGATTTTTGTTTGAATTTTGTATACATGATATGAAGCCAAATTTTTTATATGATGTTCATATATATAATGTCTGATATCATGCATAATTTTAGAATTTTTCAATACCCCTCACGGGTCCAAATGGTCGAAACATGGCTACTGGATTTTGAGTCCAGGCCTAAATCAGGCGTTAGATAAGCATAGGCTTATCATATATGGTTGGAAATATCTTTCTCTCAGCTTTCCAAATTGATGAACCACGCTCAAATTGGAATTTTGTGGAGAGAGAGACTATCTAAACCCAATGCCTAATTTTTAATCTGTTAAAATTCAGGCGTTGACAGAAAAACTAGGCATTGGGAACTGGGACCCACCCCAGTGAACCCTGGCCTTTTCTAAAGCCTATACACAAGCAACACTATAGAATTTATCCATGTGCTTAGGCACCTCTATGGGCCCTGTTTTCATTTCAATGCCTGAATTTTAAAATTCAGGCATTGAGAGGAATTCCAGGTGTCAAAATGAGTTTCAGGCGTTAAGCTTGTGAAAGATAAATGATCCTCTTTATCCGAAGCTTAATCTCATCTTCAAACCATTTCATTCCATATATGTAATCTAGGCATCCCTTCATTGTAAATGTCTGTTTCAGTTTTCCTACAATCATAGTAGGGTTGACTATACGCTTGTGATTTCCAAGTGTATCCAATACCTAAACTTTACATGGGAGACAATGCCTGGAAAGTGGCTGCTATGTTAGTGCGATCAGGTCGAGTCAACCTACCCAATCAGTACCTTTCAACCTGTCCCGACCTCTTACGGTCTTCACCTTACCTTAGGGTCACATCGTAATGGTTCGTAACCCAAAGACCCTAGGACTTGGCCATAGCCCAAATAGGTTCTTAAAATCATGCACATTGGTTCAACATAGTCCCGACCCCCATTTCACTAACTTATCCACTTTTTTCAGCAGCGTGGAGTACTCTATAAGTATACAAATAATCTAAAATGAATCTACCCTACATCACTCTCACAGTCAGACGTACTTGAC
>JAOXJP010016536.1:0-17512 GCA_025762735.1 Platanus orientalis | reverse complement strand
AACCTATGGTGAATGACAAGTAAGAAGGTGAATGAGAAGTACTAAGGTAACAATAGAATTGTTGAATATGAAAGTAGAATTTCATATGTCTCATTATGCAAATGAGTTATTAAAATTGCTAATTATTTAAAAATGATGTATGTCTAGCTTAAAATGATTTGTCTATGCATATTTGTATTAAAAAAGTATAGTTTATGCATGAGAAATGAATATGAATGTTCATTGTGATGTACACCAAATATTTTTATCATAGAGAGACTATGAAATAATGTCATGTGTAGGTAGAATCACGCATATTGCCGTAGATGTTGATAGGATGTCATGTATAAATAGAATCATGTGTATTGTCATACATAGTTTCTACATGATGATCCATGATGATGAAGGTATAGATCTTGTGATGACTAGTAGATGATGTATGCACAATAACATATGCCTATACGTTAGAAAATTGAATGTATTTTGTATGAAGATATGTTTAGTATTTTATATGAAAAGATTGGTGTTTTACCCGTTTGATTTCTGTAGTAGCTTTTATATACCTACTTACGAGCCGTGGATCTCACCTATTCATACCATTTTTATTACAAGGGAGGTTTAGTGCAAGTGCGCTATTTGAAGTACCTTAAGGTCGAGAGGAAAGCCAATGACGAATATTTTTCTTTCCTATTAGTTATAGTTCTTTCTAGACTCTATCTTTCATATTAGACCTTCATTTTGAAATGCATTAAGATTAAAGTTTGACTTTTAAAACTTGTAGATTTATATTTGAGTTGTAGTGATGGGAGATGGTGATATGATAGTTAGTTGAATTATATATAATGGTTTATTTTCACTGCAACTTTAAGATTATGGTTAGATGTGATAGTTTGTGATTCTGTTGCTTATGTTGTTTTAAGGTTAAAGTTAAGTATTTTGTAAAAATCACGGGTTCAGATAAAATGCTTAAATTTATAGTCAATTTTGTATGGATCCAATTTAGTAGCGATCATGTTTCACGCCCAAATAAGATAGTGAATTTCGGGGTCGTTACAGATAGGTTATGGACAACATTTTTAACGGCAAGTATAAAAATATGAATCTCAATACAAAGGGGCTGAATAACAGTCACCTTTAAGCACAAGGGCCGGAGCGGTGGTTCGTGGTTTTCTTCTCTGCGCTTGAGCATGAGTAGCCATTGCCATCGTTGGTGAGCAAGGAGAGCAAGGTAGAGCGGTAGAGAGAAGAAATGAGTAGGCTAGGGTTAAAGTTTTCTTTGCATTTGGGTTTTGTCGTTGAGGTGGAGAGGAGAAAAGTGGGGCCTACTTTCTTAACCATGGGTTAAACCATTGCATGTCATTCAAAGCCACCTGTGACATGTTGTTCTCTCCACCATTCTCATGTCTTTCTCATGTATTTGGTTTGCACATAATTCAGAGCCTATTGGAAGCTATTTCTAACCAAATCTCCCTAACAACCACCTTAAAATAAAACACCTGTCCCCTTTTCCCCATTAATTAAGAGTTGTTTTCCCTTCTATCCCGTCATATTGTTTTCTCTTTTTTCCACTAATGAGCTCAGGTCCTTATTGGACTTTCCAAGGTAGAAAACCTTACCAACAAAAAAAAAAACAACAAAACAAAACCAATAGAAATCTCTATATACTTCTCTTGATTGGATACACACCTTAATTAATTAAAGCTTCCAAAGACTCAAGTATATCATGGGTGTTCTTGTTGATAAGAGTCATGACTTCTGCAAATTAATTTTCTTACCCGAGGCTTAGCAATTGATCACAAAAATATCCAAGGGTTATGTCCATCATTTAGACTAGCTTTTGAAAATAAGCAACAGTTAATCAGAAAATACCAAGTGAGCGATGGATGGGCACCGTTTGTTGACCTTGAACATATCAATACCTTTTTAATTTTTCAAGGAGAGATGATAACTCCTCTGCACAAGGAATGAAAGTTAAAAAAATGCATGCAAAAAACAATATCCAATTACACACAAGACACAACAATTTATGTAGTTCGGCAAGATTGCCTACATCCACAAACTCACACCAGTTCCACTATGTTCAAAAGAAAAGATGAACAATTGATCTCCAGAAGTATCAGGGGCGCAAGTATGTCGAAACAATACAAACAATACTCCCAGTTGCTAATCAAGCTACATCCTCAACAATGAAAAAATACAGAGACAAAGTGTCTCCATGTTTAAGACCATTTAAAGGTATAATAAAGCCTTTATGCTCACCATTTAGGAGGACGGGGTAAGAGATAGTGGATACACATTGCATGATTAAATGGACATAGTACTCCAGAAACCCCAATTTTAAAATTAACTTTCCAAATACTCCATTCAATTTGATCATATATTTTGTTCATAGCCATTATGAAAGGGAGCAATCACCACATCAATAACTAAATTGAGCCTATTAGCAAAATGAGATTTTAATTGCACAAGCTAATTGGTTTGGTTTAGACTCTAAATGTCTTTCTTAGCTCTAAACCATCAATGATTTACTCTCATATTGACTCTAAATTTGCAATTAAGGATTTAGGGCTGCTTCACTTCTTCTTGAGAAATTGAAGCATATAAGGCTGTGTTGGGTAACACCTCCAAAAGAGTGATACTTGGATTCTTAGCTCCAGAAGAGTGATTCTACTAAAAATGTCATTTGGAAACTATGGATTCTCTCCATGGATTCCACTCCTAAAATCCATTTGGAGTCACTTTTTGAAAGCTAGAAAAGTAGTTTCTCTGATTCCAGATCTCAATTCTTCTTATTCTTTCTTACTTTTTGCTGATTCTACTACTTCATCATCAATATTATCAAGATTTCAGTTTTTTTATTCAAAAAAAAAAAAAAAGCCGAACCAAACACGTTTCTAATTCCAAAATTGACTCCAAAGAATGCATTCTTGGTGGATTCCAGAATCAAGAATTGAGAGTTAAATTTGTGAAGTGTTACTAAACACGGCCTAAGAGGGTTCAAGATCTCTTTCTCAAGCTAAGTACATCCATAATCTTCTAGTTGGCACTGGAACAACTAAGCACTAAACCGTAGAGCAGTCCTATTACTGCAATATCACAACTCTCATGTTCTTCGAGAACTCCGTTATCCAACCGAATATGATGGATCAAATCTATCAATTTATGCATTCGCCAACCAAGGAGCACATTGGTACGTTATTAAGTGAGTTTTAAGCTGTCTCAAGCTTACAAGATCACTTGTACCTTTCTTCGATCAAGCCCATAATCCAACTTAATGTCTTTCCACCAATGCCAAGATGATTGAAAATCTACGATTGCTGCTGTATTTTTTTGGGCCTCAATATAATCACATGGAGTTTAATGAAGCAGGCCAGTCATTCAAGCACAGAATCCGGATACAGATATATTGCTAATGGTGCAGCCAAACTCATAACTTGGCCATATCCCTTACACAATATATATAGTGTGAGGCCTTGACTATCTTCGAGAAAAATAGATTTATACACCTTATCTCTGCTGCTAAATCGATGAATTAATTTTTTTGGATTAATATTTGTGTATTGAGTTGAAGAAAGTCAACAATTAAAGAATACTTTTACACGCAGATTCAAGCAGTGAATCCAGTCTTTCATGCTTGCACCAACCATATTGACATAATTTATTATTGTGTGAGATCAAGTGGCCAAGAATCAATTGGATGTTTAGTTCATCCAATTTATAATCAAGAAACACATGTGACAAAAGGTCTCAGCTCACAATGGAATACTTCTCATCCTGACAAGATCACACTCTTGGATGCCAGTTTGACATGGGAGGGTGTATAGAAAATAATAGGACCATGTCAACAACTTCAAATTCCATAATTTCACACTGATTTTAATCTGCTTATCCTAGAATCAAGTATTGGTGTTATCTAGGATATGGTTGTTCTGGAATAAATCTTTTCATGGCAAGCTCACACTCCTGGATGGCAATTTGACTTGGGAGGGTACATAGAGAATAATAGGATCACATCAACAGTTATAAATTTCCATAATTTCAATCTGACTATTATCTTCTTATCCAAGATTATTCAGATATTGATGTTATCTAGAATATGGTTGTTATCATGAAGTACACTCTACACTTAAATTATCGATAGAGAACCACTCTCCTCAAGTGATCGAGACATTCAATTCAGATTTCAAAAGAGAACGAAAAAAAAAATAGCAAAAGCATCCTAAAGAATTCCAGCACTTGCTATCATAACAAAATAGAAAACACAAGATCTTCTTCCACTAGAAGGGGGTGTCTCATCTCAACATGCATGCTCAGTTCTTCAGACATTCAACAAAAGAACACCAATTGACGGACAAGAGAAAAGAAAAGAAAAAAGGAAGAAACCCTGCCTCAGTCCACGGGTGCAATATTATCCAGTTTCTTATCACCGCCAGCTTCTTTGATAACTTGGACTGGAGATGCCGACGATGGAGGTGGAGGAAGGTGAATTTCCAATGGTGTTTGAACGGGCTTTGAAGCAGAGACATTGCCTCCTCCATTGTTGCACAGTGGAGCCTCGAAGCTCGACAGACTTTCAGGGAACGCAAACACGCTTTGTGATGCTTTCCTTTGGTGACGGCTTGGTCTCTGAGACATCCTTGAAACTCCCAGAGAGAGAGAGAGAGAGAGAGAGAGAGAGAGAGAGAGAGAGAGAGAGAGCAAAGGACTAAATGAAATAGGCTGAAGATGGATGTTGAAGTATGTGCCGCTTACTTCTTATAAGAAGTAATGCTCTAAAATTAATGGGCATGAACGTGCAGAAAACGTAATTCAAGATAAATAATAAATAACCGAAACTGAAAGGGTATGTGAGTGTGATTGTTCTATGTAACAATAACAAAAATACCCCTGTTGCATCTTCAGAGCGTGTTTGGCTGGAGGAGAGTAAGGGGTTGGGGATACCAGTTTGTTAGAAGGGACCTTCTTGGACCTCTCCTGCTCACAGGACTGTCTTGCGACGCACGTGTACCCCTCGAAAAAGAATCCCAAGACAGTCCTGCTAGGGCTATCATTGTCAATGAGCCAAGTTAGCTCAGCTCAGTGAGCCAAGCCTGAGCTTTGATTTGAGCTCGTTTTATAAGTGAGCCTAAGTCGATTAGGAGCTTGGTTTGGTTAATAATTTTATAATACGATTATATAGTATAACAATATTAATGTTCAAATAAAACAAAATAGGCTAATGGCCCATTAAGATGTTGGGCATTCTTTTTTCTTGCAAGCCAAGTTAAGCCAAGTCTAAGCCTATCTTCACGAGCTTGAGTTAAGTCTGAGCTCGTCACAAGCCTGAGCTTGACCTTCATGGGACAAACCCAAGCCAAGCTAGACTAAGTTCAGCTCAGCTCGGCTTGTTGACACCCCTAAATCTAGGGGGAGGGTAATGATAAACGATCGCAAGACAGTCTTGTAAGCAGGAGAGGATCCGGACTCCTTTCTTGAGTGAACATTTAAGTCTAACGAGTCTATTCATCATCTTTCATATTTGTAGGAAGAGCATTTGAAATCGAGTCTAGGGACCAAACTCCATCACCAGTCGATAGCTTCCTTGGCTCTCAGGAAAATAGTTTAAAATGAAAAAACAAAAGCAAAAAAGCTTTGCCATTATAAAGAGACTTATTTATCAACTTCTTCACTGACTATACACATCCTTTAAGAGAAGTAGTTAGCTACATTATTCAAGAATCATAAAACCCAACCGTAGGTACCTAATAGTTAGAAACTTATGGCTTCTTAATTATATGTTTTTCGTATCAACTTACACAGAAAATCATCCAAGTCACCAATGAGTGTGACTAATTAGTCTATGGAGAACTGATAATGTATGATTATTTTTTTGCATTAGTCGGGTCATAAGGGTCCTCTTTTCATACCAAGATTGTGAACTCACAGACAGGAAGGAGAGAGAGAGAGAGAGAGTAGAAATTCACTTGCATTGAGTTATTTGGGGTTGGTTTCTTGAGAGACACCGTATACTTCGTTGCCAAACAACCCCTTTTGGTAAAATTTGGTAAACTATATGATGGATCAAAGCTGCAATACCCCTCTAATTTTATTTGTTTTTGGTTAGGTAAAGAACTGCAATAACCTATTATATTATTTTAAATCATTTAAATATCAAAGGTTATTGACATTTTATAATGTAAAGTCTTTATGTAAATTTGTGAACGTTGGTGGGTGCTTGGATAGATGCACTCAATCGAGAAGATAGGACGGAAGCCTGCGTAATATAAAATGGCGTGAAGATCCATGAAACGTTAAAGAGGGTGGAATCGTGCGGGGTACTGGGACGTTTATCTTTGGTGCAACTCTCCTAGCCCACTGCTCACTAAGCGGTTTTTCCGCTAATATAAACAGTTTCGTTTAAACTAATAACAATTATTTCGTTATTTGATTCGTCTTTCAACGAGCTTTCCTACGATGCTTCGTCTCCAAGAGGGAGATTTAATTTCCAAAACAATAAGGGGAGGTGTCTTTTACGCCCCAGAAGGTTTTTCATTGAATTTAGAGTGGGAATAGGAGTCGAGGAGAACTCCTATAAAAGATTCTCGTATCTGACTCGTAGGGTTCATGCATTTTTTTGGCATTACAGACAAGCAAATTTGTGGGAAATAAAAAAATATAGAAAAATTTTACTTTTATTATTGATTTATTATGTCTACAATGCCTCTTATGAGAGGTTTAAATAGATCTTACAAAAGATAAAGATCAAAAACAATTTAAACATCAAACCAAACCCCGTATCTGACTCGTAGGGTCCATGCATTTTTTTGGCATTACAGACAAACAAATTTGTGGGAAATAAAAAAATATAGAAAAATTTTATTTTTATTATTGATTTACTATGTCTACAATGCTTCTTATGAGAGGTTTAAATAGATCTTACAAAAGATAAAGATAAAAAACAATTTAAACATCAAACCAAATCCAAATCTAATATAAATAACTCTTAATAAAATCTAATATTTTTACTTTCAATCTCGTAAAATCTTAATTAAATATTTTATTTCCTAATCTTTATTTTCATTTTCCTAATACCTTCCCTCAAACATATGAGGGCTTTTATGAATCAGCATCTATTTGAAGATCATAGACACGCTGTGTCATTTGATTAGATGACACTTGTGTCAATCCCATTCAATTTGATGATAAAATGTCACTCAATCTAATGATACACATGTCGATGTTCTCCATTTAATCATATTCATACCAATATCCAACGATGTTGTCAAGTTTCAGTGGATAGATGAAGTATGCATTTATATTGATGAGAGAGATTGAATAGGTCTACATGGACTTTAAAGTGCTGGGCCACTTAGGCTTCTATGGACCGAATGAAATTGACTTTTTTAGTCAAATGAAACCTTCTAGGCCAAAAAAATAACCTCTATGGGTCAAGACCTCAATAAGTCATAAATAGACCTCAAATGGGGGCCTAACTAGCCACAATGGGCTGAGTCTTTATGATTTTTTTCCCATATTCATTGCATGGGATTTAACCACAGTATTTCAGGCATAGGTTAGAATTCTTTATGCACCTTTGTTTCTTTTTATTTATTTTTTTACTGTCTTCTTCATCTTCATACAAACTAAAAGCAATGTCTTTTTATATTAGAAAAAGAATAATTGGAGACAGCTATGATCAATAAAGACACTATTGACATAAACAAGGCTACTATAGTGGCTTTACCATTCATTGTGGTGATTATTGCGATACTATGGTGTTGATTTCTTGAACTATAGATATGCATGAACATGTTGCTACAAATATGGTGGGATATAAAATATTTGATATGGATTTTTATAACTTTTTAATATTCTTGAATTGTGCTTACATTCTTCTAATGGATGAAGTAAAAAAAAAAATAGGAAAGACCAAGAGATAGCAGACTTTAAACAGTCATAACTTTTGATCATAATATTATCTTAAGGTCCATAAATATTTGTTTTAATCATCTCATTGAACACTGCAATGGGGGAATAAAACTAAAAGAATTTAAATTCTCTCAACCAGTCATACACTAAGAAAGAATTGATTTATATATATAAAACATGATTTTTATAAGGTCAAATATCCATGAAGACAATATAAACAAATGAAAAATTCCATTTCCTAAAGTATAAGGAGTTCTCATTGGGATTGTAGGCATTGAGAGGATATTTTAATCTTGAATTACTCTTTCCACAATATATGAACCGGTGAGGCTTTTCTAAGCTCAGCGTTGGCAAACGCGTAGGTCAAAGGATGACGACATCATCGTCAAAAGTGATTTACACACGCCCCCAAAAAGTGAAAATCACTTTCGGCGTTGATGTTTCCACCCACTTGACCATCGGCAGATGCTGGTGGAGGTTAGGGGTCAATGTATAAAATCCTCACCGTATATGAACCCATGTTAAGCCTTAAAAAAATAGAGAAAATAGAAGTAAAAAAAGAACAAGAAAAAGAGAGAATAAACATACAAGTAAATCAATGGGTGTTAAATCATAAAAATAGGCATTAATAGGGTTGAACACAAGATTAAGCCAGCCCAAGCTGGTCCATCTTGAAAATGGCTTAAAATAATTGATAGATCTTAGATTTGATGGCCCTATGCCTAATATAAAATCCAAACTTAAGCCTTGGCCATGCTCATGCTAACCTTGGCCTAGCTTAAGATTTGAGACATGCTACTCGAAACTTTTCGCACAAATACATAGAGGTTTTTATTTCATTTTTTATTAGATAGAAAATAGCTAGATAAAACTAGAATAGGATCACGCTCGATACATGATGCTTGAACATTGGCCATGTTCATGCTAACATTTTCCCACAAATTTGCTTGTTTGTTACGCAATAAATGATAAGGTGGGAAAACTGTATGTTGTCCCACACTTCCCCACACCTTTGCCTCTAAACAGACACAACCTTAGGGTTGTCAATGAATCGAGTTATGAGCTAATATTAAGCCTTATTTGAAGTTCACAGAGCTGAGCCCAAGCCTCTGATTCATAGTGGAGACTTTGATTTATGGATTGTTGGACCTATTTCAATCAATTAATCCTTAACTTTTATGTCCATGTTTGGTTCATGAACTATTATTGGGCTTTAAGATTCGAGCGATTGAGATTAAGAGTTGAGTTGAGCTGAGCCTGGCTCGTGACGAGCCTAAGTTGAACAGGGTGTTGGCACCCCCTATGAAAGACAAAAGAAATCACTCTATAGTCAATTGGGTCTATTACAATCACAAAAGTGGTTGTGATTTGACACCCTCAAGATTTGAATTTCAAATCAAACTGCTTTTGTGGCTGTAATATGATTGCTCGAATTGTAGATAAATCTTCAATTGTAGATGATTTCCTCAACTGGCATAAGTAACAACCTATATGACAAGTACGAAGAAGCCAATACCCTCTTGGTCGCCTTGGATTTGATAGGACCAACTAAAGTCACCTTAAGGTATGACTGACATCAGGAGCTGGATTTGGTGTATCCCTCAAAACTAGTGCCTAAGGTCAGCCAATAAGCAAGGACAGACACATGGCGTAAAATAAATTGAGTTACACTTTTTGGGGGGTGAGTCCCACTTTTTGGCGTCATGTGTCCACCCTTACATATGAGCCAACCTTTAATGTTCGAGCGCACCAAATCCTAGGGGCTCTTGGTAGGTGGTTACATTATCATCCTCTGACCAAAGGATTTGGTGAGACAAACAAAAGTCACCTTAAGGTGAGACTGACATCAGGGTTTAACACATCAATACCAAAAAATGAAAAACATCCTCAAAAAGTGTAAAAATCACCTTTTCGACACTGATGTATTGACCCCTAATGCAAGTCTCACCTTAGGGTGACTTTAGTGGTCTCACCAAATCCAAGGCACATCCTCCGTGGTTAGGGCATCGTCCTCCCATGGAGGAGTCGAGGGATCAAATCCGAAGTGGCTGTGGGCCAGGGCCTGGATTAGGTGAAAATGAATTTTGTGCAAACAGGTGCAAACGGCACCAGGTGGCTGATGCATCAGCACCGAAAAGTGATTAACACTTTTTCAGGGGCGCTTATCACTTTTCGGTGCCAAGTGTCAGCACCCTGGCACTGTTTTCACCATTCTCACGAAATTCATTTGCACATAACTTTTTCCGGAAAAAAGTATGAAGAATGTAAGCACAATTGATTGTATTGGACGGCTCATTTAAATGCAGTACACGTTAAATGTTATATTTTAACACTTCCTACCGTATATCAAAGGGTTACAGCAAGTGTCAAACTATCCGCTTATTCGCATAAGAAGTTCTGAGGTTTAGGGTTTTATCGCTCCTCAGGACAACTGTGTGCGTTCTCTATTGTGGTGCATCTACAGGCTCTCATTCATCTGAGATTTCTTCTCCAATGGCATTTGCTTCTGGTTTCCGTCGCGTTCTTGGTGGATCATCTACGGCTTCGTCGCTTCTGCAATGGCGATTTGCTCCAATCCGTCTGAACTCTACCTTGACAACCTCAAAGCTCTTCGTTAGCGGTATGTTGAAACTTAAACCATCTCGTTAGGGCTTTTACTCTCTCCATTCTAAATTTGAAGAAATTAGGGTTTTTTTTTTTCCTGTTGCGTTTTTATTTGAATTGGATTCGATACCTACAGAGAACTTCAATTACTGAACAACTCTCTCTCTATAAAAGAAAGGTACGATGAAATAAGTCAGTAATGGTGATTGTGGTGTTTTCAATTATCATTTTTTTTTTTAATTTATTTGTGGTTGCTTTGATCTGGTTTCTTCACATTTTGTGGAGAATTCTTTGTGTCTCATTCGCTTTTAGACTGAAATAGTTGAAATGGAAGTTGCAGAACATTTATGGATTGTGAAGTGAATGATCCAGATTGGTTGTGTCTTGGTTTGATGCTATGAGTCTGGGGTGTTGAGAGGAACAAGCGTGAATATAATTCATACATCTTAGGTTATCGTTTCCAAGTTTATTTGGGATCTCTTGATTTGTCAAAGTGAGATGCCCTCCCCGGTTTTGAGTGGTTTAAGATCTCTCAATAATATTCATTTTATCATTTTTTTCTATTATTAATTCAGAATAATTGAGTTGGTGCTGGAGATGTAGTTGGTTCTGAGACAATAAGTGAACTGGTGCTGGAGGTGTAATTTGTTCTGAAGCATTTTTCCCTTCTTCACTTTTGGTATTCTTAGTAGCTGAGTTTGAGGGTGGCCACCACCTCATTGTGATTTGGTGCCCACTTAAATAAACTACAATTTACTAATAAGTTTGTACAAAAGTGAAATCTCAATATTCATCGTCCAGGTTGATCCTAAATAGTGATATGAACCAAGCAAAGATGAACCAGGATGCATACATTTCTCAGCCTCGTGATCTTGAAATGGAAACATTTCTCAATGCAAATATTCTTATTATTCTCTCCTCTAGTTGGGAATTGGTAAAGGTGGTTTTCTATAACCATCATAGCAGTACTGGAGATGTTATCTGTCATTTGAACAAAAAGAAAAATCTTTACCATGTTTGTGATTCAGCTTCATAAGCGGATAAGACTGGTCTACCAATTGATACCCATGATTTCCAATTTGCTTCATACCAAGTTCATGTTTTTTCAATTTGCACCCACTCATATGGGAAGGATTCGACCTGATTTTAGATTACAATGGCCATCTAATTTCAGTTAGTATGATTTGTTTTGGTTTTGTTTGTTTCATTGGTATTCAACATATTCTACATATAAATATACAATGCCAATTAATGTAGATTATAGTTCTCTTAATATTTGATTATTGCTTCAATCACCTTAAAGGCACCATGAGCCACTAATTGTTTTTCTCCTAAAATAAGGAATGGAAAATGAACATGATCTTTATGGTTATCACTTCACAGTTAAAGCCCATTTATTTATCCAACTCTGAATTCATGAAGGCAGAAAAAGAAGGAGCAACTCTTGAGTATAGAAAAAGCATCATAAAAGGAAAAGAAATCATTAATAGAGGAGCTAGATGGAAAGTGGGAAATGATGGAAACATAAAATTCTAGGGGGTCCCATTACCAATAATAGAAAATTTCAAGATAAGATCCCAAAGACTAGCAAATAGTATCATAGAATATATATATCAGATATTATAAATGTGGAAAACGAATTGAATATAGAAAATTTATGGGAGTAAATAAATGAGGAAGACAGAGATTAAAAAATATTTATCAACAAAAATAACCATGAAGACAAAATGATATGGCACCATGAAAAAAGAGGAAACTATATAGTTAGATCATGATATTCTTAAACACTACACAACAATAGGAAGAACAAATGAAAATACCCAAGAAGAGATAGATCAGAATCAGTACTTAAGTGGCAATAAGAGCACAAATCCAAATCTAAAGCCAAACCAGAATCCCATGCAAACAACTCATAATCCCCAAATTCCATGGACAAATATATGGAATCTGAGCCTACCTCAAAAAAATCAAAATGTTCATATGGAAAACCTACACTCTCTCTCTCTCCCAACAAATATTACAATTAACAATAAAAGCAAAGAATCTTGCCTTTACCTTCCTCTAGTATAAGAAATACCACAAACCCATACGAAGAAAACACCAGTCCTCACTCAACAAAGAAGCATAATAGATCATATAGAAGAGTAAGTGCTTAACCCTCTCTCTATCTTTTTAGATTTATTCAAAGTCAAATTCTTTTCTATTTCTGTATTTTAGAGGTCCGAACCATACACAAAATAACTCACTTTTCACAATTACCAAGGCTAGGTTCTGGGTGATGCTGACCTCAGCGGCCTATGCCACCTAATTTTATTCAGTGAAGATTACACCCTGTTTTTCAAATAGGTAAAAAAGTGTGACTAACAATGGAGCACAATTCTCTGGACATGAAACCATAATAGCCTTGGACAAAATAGTAAAGGTATATTTTTAGGATCCAGGATTCTGGGAAACCAAGATCTTCGAGCACAAGATTTCTTGCTAATTAAGATGTGGGTTAATTAGTAAATAAATTGATGTCTGATTTAATGGAAGCGTGGGATTGGCCCTTAGGGAGATTTCTGTTAATAAAATTCAAACATTGAACTCAGAACATGACATTAAGAAGTGGGTTTTGCTCATTATGCCGCCACCAATCATATAATTAAAAAACACCTGTTAAAACTATAGATTTTGTTGTATAAATATGAAACTTTATAAAAAAAAAAAATTGTATTAACGTGGGAAAATTTAGCTATAGCTACACATGCATCTTTGTATGTTTTCATTTGTGAGGGAGAACCCAAATGAAAAAAAAAACACATTTATAACTGGTCAGCCCCCCCCTTTTAATCCCATTTTATTTATATTATGTTGAAATATATTAACACACTAACCTCTCCTATAACCTTAGGGTTTTAGGAGAATTGGTAAATTGCTTTATTTAAAAAGGTATTAGAGCAAGTTTCTCCCCCAATTTTATTGTCCAGTGTCCCACCTGAGGGGGAGTGTTAAAATATATCAAGTATATTATAACTCTAACCTCTCCTACAACCTTAGGGTTTTAGGTGAAACAGTTAATTGCTTGATTTAAGCTATTATAGCTTAGATTCTACGTGCACAGGTCACTACTTTATTTTGATTTTGATTTCCTTTGTAAAATGGTGGGAGGCCACTGACAATACCTCACTACTCTGAATCGACAGAGAGTAATGGTTCCTGACATCCTGTGTCTATCTAATCGCCTACAAAATCTAAGACTTGGACCAATTGGATGATTTGCAAGTTATGTTAAATCCCACACCATTAGGGGGAACTGTTTGGACAATCCAATATCAAGGCCAACTACAACTAGATGGGCTGGTCAGGTCTTATCCATCTAAGCTCTATTTTTGGGGCTGAGATTAGGTACGGAAATCTGCTTTTCCTGATGTATTAGGATGACATCAGGGGATTGACACATCAGTGCTGAAAAGTGAGTTTTACTTTTTGGGGGTGCTTAACACTTTCCAATGCTGATGTGTCCACCCCTGCCATTCTAATACATCAGGAAAAGCAGATTTCCGTACCTAATCTTTTCCGCTATTTTTGGTAACCCCTTATTCACCCTAGATGTGACCCTAGTTAGAGATTGCGAAAGTTAAGAAACCAAAAAAAAAGGTCCATGGTTGGCTAGGTTTGGGGCCCAAAGAATCAGGTATGAACAAACCTTGAACGGACAAGGTGTGAATGGAGTCAGTGGTTGACACATCAGCACCAAAAAGTGATAAGCGCCCCCAAAAAGTGGAAGTCACTTTTTCAGCACTGATGTGGCCACCCCTGACGCCATACCCACCTATTTGTTCACGGGGTGTTCGTACCAAATCAAAGCTCGGTTTTGGGCTATCAGGCCCATTTGATGGGCAATGCTAATTGCATATTAACTAGGCTCACTTTTTTATTTTCCTTACGACTGTTCCTAGAATGTAATTATATAATTTGATACAAACGGTCAAAAAGAGCAAAGGATAATTAATAAGAAGTTCGTTTTGCAGCTTTTGCATGCATTAACATATCAACCTTGTAATGTCCAATGCAGCTGTGGTCGGGGAAGGGTTCTTAGCCCGGGATGTAACCTTCCAAAACACGGCCGGGCCGTCCAAGCACCAGGCGGTAGCCCTCCGAGTGGGGTCTGACCTATCGGCGTTCTACCGTTGCGACATGCTAGCGTACCAAGACACCCTTTACGCACACTCGCTCCGCCAATTCTACGTTGACTGCCTAATCGCAGGCACCGTGGACTTCATATTTGGAAATGCTGCGGCCGTCTTCCAAAACTGCGACATTCATGCCCGGCGACCCAACTCCGGCCAAAAGAACATGGTGACTGCCCAGGGCCGAGATGACCCTAACCAGAACACTGGAATTGTAATCCAAAAATGCAGGATTGGTGCCACCTCCGATCTACAACCAGTTCAAAGTAGTTTCCCAACGTATATTGGAAGACCATGGAAGGAATATTCAAGGACTATTATAATGCAGTCGACAATAAGTGACGTCATTAATCCAGCAGGATGGCACGAGTGGAGCGGGAATTTCGCGCTTGACACACTGTTTTATGCGGAGTACCAGAACATGGGGGCTGGCGCAGGAACTTCAAGTAGAGTTAAGTGGAAGGGATTCAAGGTAATAACCAGTGCTGCTGAGGTTCAACCATATACAGTTTCTGGGTTTATTGCAGGTAATAGTTGGTTGGGTTCCACTGGGTTTCCCTTCTCTCTCGGTCTCTGATCTGGTGTTTGCCTATGCAATAATCGTTGTCATTATGGTTTGTTGTTGTTGTTGTCTTATGTCTTAGGGGGTCTTTTAGTGTTACCAATTATTATTTATCAATTAAGAATTATAATAAATAAAATAGTTATATCTCGTTTTCTTGGTTACTATAGTATTACAGCCACCACCACATCCAATACTTGTTGCTCACCCTTCATACAACCAAGGTTCAAGATTTGATTTTGAAGGATTTTTCAACCTAGTGAACAAAGAATTTTCAGGGACAATTCATTGAAATGTTTAAAAATATAGAAAACGTGTAAGAATTAGAGAAATATTGGTAAAACATATATATATTTTTAAAAGAACAGTAATAACATTATAATAAACAGGATTATGCATTGAACATTTGAAAAATGCATCTATGTATAATAAGAGAGGAATAGAGGACTAACACAAAACCTTCCAAGAAAATATGATCCATGATGATCAAACTTTTTTTTTCTTTCACCTAAGACTTATTCAATGAAACATTACAAATAATATAAACTAAAATACAACTCTTACATTTTTCTCTTCCTCAATACCATAGAGTATCAAGCCCACTCATTCCTGTCATGAACTTGGTGACCATGGTACTGCAACTCTACATTTTCATTATATTGATGTCCAAGTCATCATGTTATGAAACATTGTTGTTTTTTCACATGTCAAATTCACTCTTTTTTCGAGGTTTGAAATTTAAAGAACATTAGGAAAGTAGATTCTTTAACAATGGGAATCTTCTTAGTATAGTCTTGGTTTTTCAAAGAACTTCAATTTCACTTAAAAGTTGAAAAAATATCCATGAAAATTGAATTCTTGTATGAGGTTCATCAATATATATCATTGATAATTCAATATTACTGACCACATAAGACCACTTTTTTTTTAAATCAAAGTTAGGTAGTATTTATATTTCCCTTGATTTTTTACCTCTCACTGTCAAAAGAGGGGGGGGGGATTTAGACAGAATTTGTTCACCTTGATCAATTTTTACGGTCCTCAAAAGAAGAAAATTTTTGAAATTGTGGAAATCTGGACCATGAATAACACAAAAGAAATGCTTTTTGAGATGAAAAAAAAAACAAAAAAAAAACAAAAATTTTATATACAAAGAGCTGTTATGACATAAATTCGAGCCTTACTAAGGTGTGTGAATGATATGGCATCCCTATTGCACATTTGAGTTCTGTTATGTTCCTGATGCACTAACACTTTATAATTGCCACAAGCGGTGTTGCCTACCACAACTCACAACCATATAATTAAGGTTTTAATTTTATTGGAATTATGCAAAAAATTTGGTTTTGTCTAGCCATGTAATCAAAGTCGTATACTTAATTTGTATGAACTTTGCAAAATTTATTTCAATAATAAGGAGCAGATTGAAATCATCAAGGTTTTCCCAAAATATTATTTCAAAAACAAAATTTTTCCCAAATATATTTTGTTCAATATTTTATAATTTCACATTTTGGATTTTTTTAATTTGCAAATTTTTGTTTAATTTTGGCAATGAATAGTAAATTGCTTTTTTTTAAGGGAAAGGATCTTCTGCTGGTGAATCAGCAGGAACTTCCTGCTGAGTTTAACCACATGGTGACACGTATTTAGAAGGAAACTGACAAAAAAATCAGGAGCGATTTACCAAAACAAAATCGAATAGGTGTTGTTGTGTGGCTAAATCAGCAGGAACTTCCTGCTGATTCACCAGCAGACAATCCGCTCCCTTGTTTTTTAGGCTTGATATTAAAATTCTGATTGCTATTTAAGATGGATTGATTATAATAAAAAAGAAAATATATTAAACCAAAATAGGTTTAGCTACTAAAAGAAAGATAGAGAACAAACTTAGTCTTTATTTTCTTTCATGTCATCTCACAAAAAAGATTTAAGGCCATCTTCTTCCTCATGCTAGGTTTCCTAAACTTACACTAATGGAGTATTTCAAACTAAAGTGATATAATTTAGGTGAGACTTATTGTGGACAAGTTTTGAAACCTTGATGTCTTGGTTTGGTTTCAAAATGTGAAACCTTGTCTCTTTAGTTTAGTCCCATATTGTTTTTGAAAGAGAGATTGAGCGCTTATGGGTTATTTTTGGCCATACCATATAATTTATTGAAAATTTGGCCTATCTAATCAATTGATAACAAATTGTAGTTTTTTTTTTTTTTTATAGAAACAAAAAAAAAGATTTTTTTTTAATAAAGAAAACAAGAAGAATCTGCATACATGAGTTTAGGCTC
>JAOXJP010016525.1:0-17514 GCA_025762735.1 Platanus orientalis | reverse complement strand
CAAGAATCAACTACCATATATATATAGATATATATATATATATATATATATAAATGCATGTAAAGTAACAAAGTATACTACATGTCATATGACAAAACCTTGATGATCCAAATATCAAACTGTTGCCATATACCAATGAACTAATTGAAGATCTCGATAAATCTAAATCCAAGTCCAAACCGAATAACCCAAATGGAGTTCCGATAAAACAAAACCATGAGTTAAACCACTAGGGTCATCTTCACTTATTAATGTGACACAGTGATTAGGTGCCTGAGATTCTCTGAATAATTATATAGCTCATTTGCCAATTATTTAACCCGACGATAGGGTATCTAAAATCGTTGGACAAATATATAGTCCATTCATCAATTATGAGACCCAGTGGTAGAGTACTTGAAATCATTGGGCAAGTATATAGTTCATTATCTAATTATGGTAGTTATCACTAGACAATTGGTTTTTTTTGCCTAAAGACGGTCACTATTGGACAACTGGTGTCTCTTTGCCTAAAAGTGGTCATCACTGGAAAACTAGTGTCCCTTAGCCTAATGGCGGTCATCACTAGACAATTGGTATTCATTCACCTAATGACGATCATCACTGGATAATTGGTGTCCTTTTGTCTAATAGCGATCATCACTGAACTACTAGTGTCCTTTCACTTAATGACGATCATCACTAAACAACTAGTGTCCCTTCGTTTACTGGCAGTCATCAATGAACAATTGGTGTCCATTTGCCTAATGACGATTATCGCTAGACAACTAGTATCCCTTTGCCTAATGGCGGTTATAACTCTTGCACTAACTCACTTAAGAGTATATCATACCAAATCCATGTTTACAAATTCAATATTAATCTAAGCTCATATATAGTAAAATAACTACTACATAAGTATGTTATATATAGGAAAATATCTGTGAATGCATACTCATAAATATTTTCAAAATTAAAGAGGTAAATCACATATAAAAGGCCAAATGCCAACATGAAAATATAGATGTTTATATCAATCTAAGAGCATAATGTTCATAAAAGTAAAATCATTTCGTGCCGAGTATGACCAATGACATAGCTAAATCACCTTAGTGTTCCTAGAACTTATGAAGAAGTCCGAGTAAAATCCCTCATGGAAATATCGAGACAAACCATGCCAAAGACAACATGTTCATGCCACCAAAAGTTCTTAAATGATGTAAAGTCGAAAGTATTTATACATAAATTATAAGATCAGAGCATGAAAATCTATAGAATATCACAAATTACTATAAGTCAACATGTATTTAAAAGAATTCACCAAATAAGACAATAAGCTCATGTAAGGAATCCAAAGTCATCCAAGAAACATGTAAATAGTAAGGAAAAAATAGTAAAAGACATTTTATCAAACATATAGAGTGTAAGAATTTAGGGAATTCAAAGAAAATCTAAAGGGAAACACAATCTTTACCACAAAGAACCTTCCAATCATGCAAAACATGCTTCCAAACTTCATAACATAGAATAGAGACTATTCAATCCCTTTTACAAAACTTAAGTGATCAAAGGAACCAATGGAAAACTACTAAACAACAAATGTATATCATGAAATAATGACCCATTATCAAGAAAATCAACATTTCAAGAGGAAATAGAGATCATAAATCCACTAAAACATAGCTCACCAATAACAAATCTATAATCCTAAGAAAAGAAAATATGCATAAAATGCATATTCACTCACCAAAAGATCCAACACTTAATCTTGAAGAGAATCCTCTCCCAAAGGCTTTTTTTTTTCCAAACCTCTTTCCTCTATAAGAAAACATGGTGTTCAATGGTTAGAATACATAAATTAAGATGAATAACCAAGATATATAATCATCTAAGCTAGATCTAGGAAGAAAATCGCATATTCTAGCAGATTTTCTAAATTGTGAGTGAAATTTACCAAATTGGGGAAGAAAGCCTTTTTTCTCTCCAAAGCTCTTTAACCTTTACTTTTTTGTTCTAAATGACCTAAATGAGGGTTTTAAGGGGTTATAATTCATCCAATATGAGATCTCACATGTGTGGGGGTCCAACTAAAGCAAGTCACGACACAAAAGGGCAAAAAATGTAATTTATTTTGTAACTTTTAGCATTTTCCCACCCTTGACCGGTCAATGCTTTGGTAATCAATTAAGCCTGACCAATCAAGGCTTTGGTGACTAGTTAAGGGTCTTTTCAAGGCACAGGCCCCTTCTCCCTAACTGATCATGCACAAAGGTTAGGGGTTCTGAACCCTTGGCTTAGACACCCTTCAGTAAAATGGACGCAACATTCTCTAGAAAACTCATCTTTATGAATTGTTTAAAGTGTTGAAAAGTATACTTGAAGACCTTTCCAATGGTGTATAAGTTGTACTTTAATTCTCTCGGGATTGGTACAAGTATACCTGTGAAATTACCCTAAATATGTTATCATCCAAAGGGTTTCTAAACCACTCTATGATTTGTTTATAATATGTGAAATGACAATTTTATTTTTATAAGACAAAAAAATTTCCTTTAAGTATAACATGTGGCGTTACAATACGACTATATGGCTCAACCTTAATCCAACCCATTAATCGTGTCAAAGCGGGTTAACTTGCTTTGACCCGAAACACGTATCCTTGATATTTTATTGTACTATTCTAGCACAACCCTGAGTTTTGACTCTTTTATATACTTTTTCTAATAAGATTAACTCATTAAACTGATAGGAAATTCGCTAAAGGAGCTCTTGAATGTCTCATTCTAAGGAGTGCATCCTCTAGTTTAAAATTCCCATACGTTCTTCCATGTTTCCCATTCAGTCTTCCATGTCCACCACTTGATTCTTCAATTTGTTGTTTCTCACTACTGTAAAGAAAGAGAGGAGTAAGCAATAATGATATGTTTGTTTTGATACCAATTAATGTAGGATGGCCTATGGGATTTTATAAAGGTTGTGGGTTATGGGCCCAAGTTAGGTTCAAAACAGGTTTAGAATAGATCAAGACATGAAGACTTATGCAGAAGTGAACAAAGACACTCAAAGTTAGCTCAATTCTGGGAAAAACTTGAGGCGATCTACCTCTGTAAGTATTAGAAAACCATGAAATGTTGCAGTCTAGTAGAGTTATGGATGAGAAAACAAACCCTAAAATTTTGGGTCACATAGAATAGTAAAAGTGCATGAAATTAATCAAACTCATGCTTGAAATTTTTGGATTATAGAAAGAAAAAAAATCATAAACTAAATCAGGTTAGACTTATCCAAATGCCCTAAAATTTGGCTTTGTTATAACTTTATATAAAGTTATCATCCATGAAATATCAAGATAACCTATTTAGAAAAAGCATATAAAAAAGTCAAAACTCAGGGTTGTGCCAGAATAGTACAATAAAATAGAATGGATAAAACCTCTCAAATGAACTTTGAACAATTCATCAAACTAGAGATGATGTAGGATACTTATACAAAGAGAAAACAACAATCCAATAAACTACCATTAGTTACCAAAAAATATTGGAGATAAAAAAATTAACTAGGGCTCTGGAAAACACTTCAGATTTTCAGATATAAACCATAATAAAAAGTAATAATAGCTCACGAGTTAATATGATTTGGCAAACCAATAAGAAAATAAATCCCTAACACAGTCAATAATATCAAGTGATTTAAAATGCTTAATGAAGCACTTACTAGTTTGTATTGTTGTCTAAAATCAAACCCAATCAAAATATCAGATTATAGGCTACACAACAGCTAGATCTTAATAATTTGTAGCCTTCAATCATAACAACACGCATGACAAGAGTATATAATCACTATAAGAGATCAACCTTGATTGATTATCGATATTCTAGAACTTATGAACCTTCTTGCAGCAAAGGTTTATTACAACAATAGAGAATTGTGGAAGTAATAAATAAAAGGAAAAACTAAATAAGAAGAAAGGTTTGGAGGAGACCCAACCTTAACTCATGAAGACAATAGACAAGACTCTTGTTGCACAACCTTTTTTTTTTTTTTTTAATTCAACTTTTCTATGTTATTCAATGGGGGAAGGGAGGTTTTATAGATACACGGATGAGGTTTTTTAGAAACCAAGATTCTCTATAACCTTCTCTTTCTATACTCACAATATTCCCCTTATAAACTTATGACTACTCCTATCTCCCAATCCCTCTTTATTTTAGTATTCAAATAAAACAAAATCACTTAGCTATTGCCTTATTAGCATATCTTTAAAATATCACTTGCTTTTGGTCTTATTTCAAATAAGCTAAAAACATAAAACTTCTATTCTACCCTTAGATTGTGTAACCCCTTGGATCATCAATAAATCTCTTACATCAATAAATTATCTTACATCAATAAATCTCATCTATTGGATTGTTCACCAGTCCAATGGCTAAAAAATAGGATAAACGTACCAACATCCACCTTGTCTTGTTTAGCAGCCACCTTGAAGATATCCTATTGTAGTTGTCTCCACTTGTATGTTTGGTAGGATATAAAATTGGTGATACATACTCAATAATTCACCTTTTGCCCATATTCTAGAACCACCTTAGGGAAAGCTTGCACTTATCATCCTTAATAGATTTTACACTATATGTCTAGGACACACCTCCACCTCAAATCTAAATCATAACTTGTTTGTTATCACCACAAACAACCATTAGCCTTAAGAAACAACCACTACATATACCATCAAATCAATTTAGTCATGACTCCATCCGACTCGATCATAATACGGCGAATGCACATGTATATTTACCATGAATTGACTCACATAGTTAACTCTAATGAGGAACCTTGATTCGTCTTCTCCAATCGTAGGAACTGTCTCATCATTGTCTATCACCTAAAAACCTATTACCCTTGTTTCTGTCCCTAACTAAAAACGAGACCCCACATAAGTGTTTGTTATTTGTGTACCTTATTTTTAGTTCCTAGTTGAGGTTAAAGGTATAATATCAATCATCAAAATCTCAATTAGATGATACAAACCATCACCCTTCTCTCCATCCATCAAGACCAATAGTCATGTACGATTTTTGTGGCTCCACCTATTGTTGAATACCTACAATTCAAGAAGTTAAACTAACTTAATGATATTAGATTCATTCACATCTTTGAGACATATGCCATACCACCGAAAGTAATAATCATTCCAACAAATAACTTGATCTTTTCCATCTAAATACCTATGACATTACAAATGGATCTATCACCCAAGAAGACAACACTTGCCTTCTTATTTTGGAACAAATCAAAATATTATTTCTTAGAGTATATATGATCAAGACACTTTGAATCTAATATCTATTCATAATGAGAAAAAGTGTCATACTTTTGGAGACTATGAGAATATCTCCAATGTATTATTCAATTTTTTGTAGTGAAAACATTGAACCTTACCCTTTCCTATGTACTTGGACATGGAATTGCAATTCTCAAACCCCTCAAAAATGAATTTCCCTTAATAATTTTATTAACAACCAACTAACCCAAAATCTTAACCTCCTTCGAGATTTGGTCTTATCCTAATCTCATTAGATAGGAATAATGTTGTGACATCCTCCAAACCTACTGTATCTCTACAAATAGTAACATTATCACCAAGTTATCATAAAAATCAAGAAGCGAGGTAAGAAACAAATAGGTTTTGTCTTCTCCCTCTATCTTGACATCAGCTTTGTGTAATTGATGCATGAGCTTGTTGAACTTATTTAAGTATTCCAATAGATTCACACCTTACTCCATGTTCAACTAGCATAGTTGTCTTTTTAGATATAGCATATTGGTGAGACTCTTTTCTATGTAGAGTTTCCCTAACTTTTCTCATAAAACTAGTGTAGAATCTTAATCCATAATGTAAATTAGTATGTTATCCGCAAGATGGAGACGAATTGTATTGACTACCCTCATCTTTATATCTTGCCACTCATAAGTCTCATCTCTTTTGTCATGACCTGAATCAGTGGGTCAAGAATTGGGTTGAGTTTAGATCTATGACATGGGAATGACTCACTCCAAATCCATTTGTCATAACGGAAAAACAAACAAGCTCAATGTGTGTCATCAACCCTCTTAGCTATTCACATCATTTTCCATATAATTGATTATTATTTTTGTTTCACATTCTTTTAAATTCATTTAAACCAATTACATCGCAATGGAATAATAAAAGTAGTCATGATCCAAAAGATCAAGTGCAAAGGAAATAATAACATAACATCAAGCCCAAGCATGCTAATATCCAATGTAAAGAGCCTTGACATGCCCAAAATAAAAGTAAATACAAATCTTGCCCACGAAGGGGCCGATCCCAAAATATCTAATGTACAATTCTCGTCCAACAGTAAAATAAAAACTGAATGTAAAAGTAGATAAAATGAATAGACTAGCTGCCCAACTAAAAAGACTCTCCCTCGTCTGAAGGCATGAATTGTACCTATACGCCTAATCATATATGGGTGGTGCTACCCGGGGTAAGCTTGACAGGCTTAGCGGGAGGGTATGCAATTTAAATAACATAAAAAGGAATCAAAGCATATATAACAGTAGACAGGGTGATCCAAAATAGAGGAAGGAAATAAAGTACATAAGTGTATGCATTAACAATAATATGCATCAATCTCTACTAGAATTAAATATGCTCATGCTATGAAAAACTAAGTGATAATCCAAACCAAGATAGTCCTAATATATGCAGGTACTAAAGCTACATGTCATTTGTCATGAACCAACTATCCTATACTACATAGATGAATAAATGTATGTAGAGTAAGAAAGTATATTACATGCCATATGCCAAAACCATGATGATCTAAATACCTAACAGTCGCCAAAATACCAAAGATTCTATAAAGGTTTTCGAGAAATCCAAATTAAGTCCAAAACCCATATAACCCACGTAGGGTATCCAATGAAACCGAACCATGTGCTAGGCCATTAGGGTCATCTACTCGTAAATCCTAAACAACTAATGTCCCTTTGCTTATTGGCAGTCATCGTTGGACAATTGGTGTCCCTTTGCCTATTGGACATCATTGCTGGATAGTTGGCGACCCTTCGCCTATTAGCGGTCATCGTTGGACAACTCATATCCCTTCTCCTATTGGCGGTCATCATTGGACAATTGGTGTCCCTTCGCATATTGGCGGTCATCGCTGGATAGTTGGTGTCCCTTCCTATTGACGGTTATTGCTCATGTACTAACCCACTTAGGGGTATATTGTACCAAATCCCTATTCCCAAATCCGATACAAAAATCTATGCTCATGTATAGTAAAATAACTATTACATAAGCATGTCATGTGTGAAATATCTATATGTACTAACTCATAAATAGTTCTGAAACCGAATATAAGGGCTAAATACCAATATGAAAGTATAGATACTTGTATCAATCCAAAGGCATATGTAATGTTCATGAAAGTTAAATCATTTCATGATAGATACCTTTGATAACAAAACCAAATAACCTAATTGTTTTCAAAACTCATGAAGAAATCCAAGTGAAATGTCCTTTGAAAACACCAAAGTAAACCATGTTAAATACGACATGCTCATGCCACTAGACATTCTCCAAAAGGTGCAAAATTTAAAACATTTACTCATGAATTCTAAGATCCTAATATGGGAACCCATAGAACATTACAAATTGCTACAAACCAACATGCATTTGAGGGAATTCATTAAAGAGAACAGTAAGCTCATGCAAGGAATGCAAAGACATTTAAGAGACATGCAAATAATAAGGGAATACAATAAGAGACATTTTATAAAAAATGTAGAGTGCAAGAATTAAGGAATTCAAAGGAAATTGAAGGGGGGGGACCCAATCTTGACCACAAAAACCTTTCAATCCATATAACTCATGCAAAACATGTTCCCAAACTTATTCACATAGACTAAAGATCGTCTCAACCATTCCACAAAGATTCATCTATAAGAACACAACTTTATAGCCCAAGAGATCAAATAAACCAATAAGAAAATTACTAACATGCTCGCATCATGACGCTATGATCTATACAAAGAAATCAACATTCTAAAGGATAAACTAGGGATGAATCCATCAAGATAAAAACTTAGAAACCACATTTCTATGAACCCATGAAAGGAAAGTGTAGCATAAATTGCATATCCACTCACAAAATGCATAAAACCAAGGTTCCACTTAAGAAAATAATCATGCTCACAAGGGATAAATGTAAATCCACCAAATCTAAGATCATATCACACAAATCTAAGATCTCAGGAAATGAAAGTGTGCATGAACAACATATCCACTCACAAAATGTTTTTACTCTTGAGTTTAAAGAGGATCCTCTACCAAAAGTTTTTTCCTTTGTCTAAATTCATTTTCTTTATAAGGTAACAAGTCATTTCATGATTAGAATATATAAATTAAGATAAGAAACTTGTATCTATAAACATTTAAGTTAGATCTAGGAAGAAAATCATCTATTCTAATAAATTTTTAAGGTTGAGAGCGAAACTTATCAAATTTGGGAAGAACTCCCTTTTTTTCTCCCAAGTTCTATAATTTCTTTAACATTTACTCTTTTTGTTCTAAATGACCCAAATGATGGTTTAAAGGGGTTATAATTCATCTAAGACAATATCCCACATGTTTGGGAGTCCAACCAAAGCAAGCCACATCCCAAAAGGGTAAAAATCGTAATTTTTGTAACTTTTAGCATTTTTCCAGCTTTGACCAGTCAAGGGTTTGGTGATTAGTTAGGCCTGACCAATTAGGGCTTTGGTGACCGATAAGGAGTCTTCTTGAGGCACATGCCCCATCTCCTTGACTAGTCATGCACACAAGTCAGGGATTCTAAACTTCTCACTTAGACACCCCTTAGTAAAATGGGCATAACTTTCTTTAGAAAACTCCATTTCTTGAATCATTTGAAACATTAGAAAGTAGACTTTTAGAGCTTTCCAATAATATATGGCTTGTACTCTAATCACTCGGGATTGATGCAAGTGTGCCCATGAAGTTATTCCAAATACACTATCAGGATAACTTTTGAACTTGACAGTTTCAAGATCAAACTTGGGTTCTACACTTATAACTTAGTCCAAAGGGTTTTTAACTACTTTATGGTTTGTTTAAAACATGTAAAATAACAATTTTACCCTTATAAGACAAAATTACAGTTTTTCCTTTTAAGTGTAACAAAGGGTGTTACATTTTTGGACTTGCCTTTCCCTGTAATGCCTTGTACAAAGCCTATTGTACTAATAAATCATTTACCCTTCATTGCCAAGGACTAAAAATACCATTCCTATCAATTTTTTTCAAAGAGAATTGGTTGATGAAAGCTTTTATTGCCATCTTAAATTTATCAAAATTTTTAGAAAGTAAACTTATTAAGTAATTTTTTTCCTTTTACTCATCAGGTTCTTCCTCTTCATCTCAAATATGAATCAGAAGTTCTAAAACCAATTGTTGGTGTAATGAAAACAACCTTAAAATTCCATGTGATGGGATAGAAGCCTAAACCCCTCAGGATCCAAGCAATAAAGAATACCACAACAAAAAAGAATCAGCAAGCACACATGAGAAATTTTACGTGATTCGGCCAAGATGCTTACGTCTATAGGTGTCATCCGTTCTTTACTATGAACCAAAGAAGTATATATTACAATAGAATAGATTTTCTCTTTTTCTCATTTTAAACTTGTATCTAAGAAAACTCGAGAACCCGTTACACCTGTAACTCTCTCTAAACCTTGAAGAACATCATTCTCATCTTTTCTCACAACATAAAGAAGAACCATATTTTCTCAACTTGAATACCGCCTCCCCCCCCACAAAACAAAAACAAAAAAACCTTAAGGTTTTAGGGGAGATGGTTAATTGCTTTATTTAAGCCATAATTATTATTTTTTGATGCGATCATACCAACATTAATGTACTGGATCCCATAAGAACTCTGCAGTTAAGCTTGCTTGGGCGAGAGTAGTACTAGGATGGGTGACCTCCTGGGAAGTTCTCATGTTGCACCCCTTTTTTTCTTTGAGACTTGAGTTCAAAACCTGTCTTCACCTACTTACCTATAAAAAAAAAAACCTTTAGAAAATAAAAGATAAAATGTAAACCACCACTTTTTCACATTGTGGAAACTCTCTAAAAGGGAGTCCTCCCACCCACATATACTTCTCCAAGAACGAAATTCTCTCCTAGTTAAACTACATCTAATTAGGATAAGTCTCATCAATTGGATTGCTCGCCAATGGATCATTTTCGCTTTATTAAGTTATGTATGGGTTTTTGGGGGATACAATATTGCCAAGGAGGTCTTTTTTTGATAATCCACTTCATTTGAACTTAAAAAGCACACTTTAAGTATGATAAAAATAAAAATAAAAAAAAACCACCAAAAATGAATCCTTTAGTATGCTTTATAAAATGATTATTAATTAAAAAATTATTATATGAGACCTTGTTCTTAACATTTTCCATGTCCTCATGCGTGGAGACCTACTATGTAAGCTTATGTAACAAAGTTGATTGCAATATACAATTTCTTAATTCTACAAAGACGGTTTTGAGAATTCAACTTCCATATTTTTTGCTAAACCATGGGGCCCAAGGATTTTGTCTACCTCTCTAACGAACGCTTGAGATTCTTCTAACATGAAAAAAGGTTAGTTCCTCAAAACTGTTGCATATGCACTGTCTAAAAGTAGGGATGCAAATATCCAATATTTGGTTCATATTCATGTACATTTAAAGCAAATATGAACCTATATGTATCCAATTTGTTTAGATTTTCGTTCTTTTAAAAAATATCCTATTATAAATGAACTGAATACAGATATATATATACAGTTGTTCCGACTAAATCTCCATTCCGACTATATATATAATACCTTATGATTGATTTAAATTAATAGTCATATTATAATATTGTAGGTTATTTTACTTTATAAATAGTATTATAGGTTATATTACATTATTTTTAATGTTAATTCTAACCTAAGAGATACAAATATATTAGCCTAACTTAATAAATTTGTTTGATCGGATATATCCATATTTGTGTCCTATATTTGACTAACTTAATGGATACGAATATGAACCTATATGCATCCGATTCGATTGAATATTAGTTCTTTTAAATAACATTCTATTATAAATGATCTGAATTTAGATATATTAATATCAACATCGAACCCAGCTCATTTACATCTTTGCTATGCACTGCCTAAAAGTTTGCTACTGCCTAGAAGTCCATAAAAACTAATTATATTATGGATAAAATTCAACTTGTTTCAAACCCAAAAAAAAAAATAATAATAAATAAAAAAAATTCAACTTGTCATTATTGTTTATTAATATTATTTTGATAATTCAACATGTTACATATGATTCGACTGAAATATGCCAAATATGTACCTCTGTCATGGTTCTAGAATCTTTTTAGACTATCTCTTTCGGATCAACACAAGTACTATTTTGGGTATCTTTGTACGCTTTTCCCCACAAAACTTAAGTCTTTGGTTGTCTGATATAGTGGGTGAGAAAAACCACTCAGAAAACTACCTAATGTGTACCATATCGCTTTATATAAGATGGTGTTGCTTTTTTGTGGGAAGACCAATCAATAATGGCCTATGAATGATTTAAAAGCGTGTGAAAATGCGGTCCCTCTCTCAACTCTCAGGTGTCAACCAGGCTTATCAAGATCCTGATCTGGATTGTAGGATTGCACGATCCTACAATCCTAAATCATCCAATCGATCCAACTCCTTGCAAAAATCTTAGAATATAGGATCACCGTAGGATCTCATCTTGGATTGTGGGATCTTACGATCCTATGATCCAAAATCATCCCAGTGATCCTAATCAATTCTATTATGATCCTAAAAAAAAACACATGTTTTTTAATTATAATCCCTTAAAACTTAATAAGAAATACCTAATTATTAATATTAATTACTTAATTCAAGCTAAACTATTGGAGAAAATAAAAAATGAATACAACTCTTTATTTCCAAATTATTTGCATTGTTTTGTTTCTTCTATTATAGAGTTCAATTATTCAAGTTGACCAGAACCAACCAACCATTATAACTGGTTATATTCAACTATTCTTCAATCAAGATTCAAGAGTAGAACTCGTTATGATAGATCTAAACTACAGCCAAGCCAATGCTAGTTTGATTGGAATTATCATATTATGATGATATCAAATTATAAGGTGAAGTTTTAAGTTGAGTATAACTAGCCATAATCCTATCTCTTGTCGCAAGGTGAACCCATCCCATTTAAGAGTGAAATAACTTCCTTTACAAAAACAACTGAATAAGGAATGAGTTTCGTGAGTTTTGTTTTTAACTGTAATTAAAAAAAAAGATTGAAATATGAACAATCTAATATGAATACGCTTAGGTAATTTAATATCTTTTGTTATTGTAGTGTTGGAACTTTGAAAACATTATAATCTAATACTTGGTAACTAATAAATTTAATTTATGGGTGATATGTTTTAAAAAAATATAATATTTTCTTAATTAATAGAGAATAAAAGTGTAGAAGTTATACTATGTTAAATTTTATTCATTTTCTTTTAATGATTTTAATGATTTTTTAGCATGTTTTATTATTATTGGTGGTTTTTCCTTCTATTTTTTTTTTTACGAAAAGTATAATCTTCCAATCCTATGATCCGATCCATGAGGTCCCCCACTGATCCTAGGTAGGATCTTGATTTTAACAACCTTGGTGTGGACATGCTTTCTTATTAAAAAAAAAAGTGAGAATATGATAGTCTGCCGACTTCTATTTGAAATGAGTTGAAATTGTCTACTACAGCATGAAGTGTGGTAAAGTCTGGCATCAGCTGCAGTGTGACATTTACCCCCAGAAAATAACAAATAAAACAAATTTGATTGTTCATTCACTTTTTGGATGGTGGTTTCCATATTTTTAGGGATACGTATCACTCTGCAGTTGATGCCAGACCTTACCACACTTCAAGCTGTAGTAGACGATTTCAACTCATTTGAAATGGGTATCACTTTCTTTTAACCACACGTCATTTCTACGGTGGGAGCAACAGAAAAATTATCCCTGATCACTTTTTTTTTTTTGGTACCACGCTGCTGCTGGGATTAGGTACGAACAAGGTCCGAACGGTGTCGACAGAGACCTCAACACTGAAAGCTTTTCACTTTTCGGTGTTGGGACCTTGTTCTTTCATAGAAGGTTCGTACAAGCCAGAGGTGCCTTTTTGTATCTATCCTCTGTCATGGATAATATCCTAGATTTTTGTCATGCATAATATAAATAAAAAAATAAAATCCGAAATAAATTTCTATCAAGATGGTGTCCAGGACACAGAGACTTACATGGAATAAAATGGGCAGCGGTAAGGTGTATGTGTCAACACAGACAATCATTCTCCTTTCCTTAAATTGGCTTCCCAAGTGGCATTCATGGTACAAATCCACTTTTCAAAAAGCCTCTTGATTCTGAACTGACCACACGATCAGCTCGTTCAAAACACTATTAATTCTCACCCGATTCCTGTCTGTCTGTTTCCTTACCGACATCGTTTATTTTCCTTCCAGCATCTCCCACGTATACTTCACCAAAAAAAAAAAAGGAAATTCTCTCCTAATTAAAAACCATATCTAATTAGAATAAATCTCATCAATTGGATTGCTTGCCAATGGATTATTTCCATTCTATTAAGTTACATATGGGCTTTGTCGGGGATACATTATTATTAAGGAGGTCTATTTTTTTCTTCAATAATTCACTTCATTTATTGAACTTAAAACACACACTTTAAATATGATACAAATAAAAATAAATAAAGCCCACCAAAAACGAATCTTTTAGCATGCATTATAAAATGTCCATTAATTAAAATAATTATTATAAAAGACCTTATAAGCTAATGCGAAGTTGATTGTGATGTAGATTTACTATGTAAGCCCATGCGTATAGATTTACTGTGTAAGCTTATGCAAAGTTGATTGTGATATATGATCTCTTAATTGAGAATTCTCCTTCCATATTTTTTGATAATATGTTCCAAGAGAATGCAACAAAGCAATCCAGTTTATAGTAGCCATCGCATCTAAGGATCACCTATCTCTTAGATAGAATAAAACTCCTTTCCCTCAAAGAATATCTTCCATTTTAGCTGTGAACATTTGTAACAAGGACAATTTATAATGAATGAAAATGGAGCTTATGCTCATTGCCAAAAAAAAAAAAAAAAAATATCCTCAATTTTGTTGCATATGATCTTACAGTTTGCTATGCATTGCTTAAAAGTCCATAGAAAAGTAATTATATTATGGATAAACTTCAACTTGTTTCAAACCCAAAAATTAAAAAATTCAACTTGTCATTATTATTATTATATTTGATAATTCAACATGTTAGTTATGATCCAAATAAAATATGCCAAAAAAATATGTACCTTCGTCATAGTTTTAGAATCTTTTTGAGTTGTCTCTTTCAAATCAACACATGTACTATTTTGGGTATCTTGCACGCTTTTTCTCAGAAAACTCAAGTATTTGGTTGTTTGCTATAGGGGGTGAGAGAAACCATTCAGAAAACTACTGGGTGTGTACCATCTCGCTTTCAGTAAGATGGTGTCACTTTTAAGTGGGAGGACCAATTAATCAATAATAGTCCATGAGTGATTTAAAACCGTGTGAACATGCAGTCTCTCCCTCTCTCAAACTCTCAAGTGTGAACATGCTTTCAAAAAATAAAAAAAAATGTGAACATGTCAGTCTGCCGACTTCTATTTGAGATGAGAATCTCTATATCCATTTAGGCTCCATCTAGATGTCCAGATTTGAGTGGATTCGAAATTGAATATGAAAATCCAAAAAGCACAAAGTAATAGAAAGGATTATAAAATGAGTTTAATGCAATACAATAATCCTATTTGTTATTTGATTGCTAAAAAATAGAAAACAATTATTTTGGAATCCACAAGAGATCAACGGTCAATATAATAGAGAGGAATTTTCATTGGATTTGGTCACAAATATGATATTCTGAGATGGAAAAAAAAAAAAAAAAAAGAACTAAGAACATACAAAAAGATAGATTCCATTGAATTTGCGTGAAAATCGATAGATTTCTAATTCAACCAACTAGATGTATAGAATCTATCTAATCAATGGAACCCTATTATGGATTCCACTGGATTTGGTTCAAATCCAGACTATCAGACACAACCTTAGTGTTGCTCTTATGCTGCAATGTGTAGAAAAACCAATCAAATGTTATATGACAAAAAATTGGTGTGATCATTTGTGATATACAAAATTTTAAATTTGACTCCTGATTTTAGATAACCACTTTTTGGTTTGAACTCCCTACGTGTGGTACTCACACATGGTTATACTAATTTTAGGTCACAAGATTTGCTTGGTATCAAAAAAAATAAAAAGAAAAAAGATTTGCTTGGTAAAAATATCTAGAGAAGGGAATAAAGTCTCCCAATATAGATATTTAATGCAAAACCTCTGTTGCGTGCCACAACTGATCCTGATCACTTTCCTTTTAACTATGTATGGCGAGAGAAATAGAGAACAACAAAGAAATTATCCCTAATCACTTTTGTTTTTTTGTTTTTTAACTACATGGCAGCTGGGATTAGGTCCGAACAATATCAGGGCCGAACACATCAGTGCCAAAAAAGTGATTTGCACTTTTTAAGGCCATTTTTCACTTTTTAGCGCTGATGTATCCGCCCCTATGCTGGTCGGTATGATGAAAGCAACACTCAACACAGCTACAATGGGTCCCAATTGCTTTTATGGATTGCTTTGAATTCAGACTTTGAATTAAAAATAAGAAGAATTACTAATAAATACAATAGATATCCCAATCCAACTTACGTGTTTAAAACTTCCTTTTCATCCAGAATAAAAAAAAAAGTATATATATATATATATATATATATATATATATATTTGTCATGCATCATGTCCTAAATTGGTCACATGTTAAAAAAACTAAACAAAATAAACTTCTGCCAGGATGGTCTCCAGGACACCGGGGGACTTCACATGAACTAAAATGGGCAGCTGTAATGTGAAATGTCCCAGGGGTCGTGGACCCCAAATCCTGGACAGGACCATTTGCTACCTAAGAAAAGAAAAGAAGGTGACAAAACTAAGTCGAATGGTTACTTAAGAATCATCACATCAATTACACTAATGGATTTGTATAGATTAAAGTGGGACCCACCAATACATGGGTCCCAATCAAACGGTTAAGAAATCGACTTCACCTTCGTTAAGTTCGCCCTCATTAATTCTTCCGTCCTTATCCACCTTAATAATAACTTTTCCCATAAGTCAAACCCATCCCGTAAATTTTATTGCAATCCATCTCCGCGTTCATTTACCAAAAAAAAAAAAAAAATCCGCGTTCGTCCAATCACTGTTCATCGCGGCCTTATGATCTCGTTCTCCTCAAATTTGCTTCCAAGTGGCATTCATAGTGCAAATCCACTTTTCAAAAAGCTTCTTGATTCTGAATCGACTATACGATCAGATCGATCAAACACTATTAATTCTCAATCGATTCCTGTCTGACTGTTTCATTACCGACATCGTATCTTTTCCTACCAATTTATTTCCCTCCAGAATTTCCCAGAGACGGAGAAGGAAAAAAGGCAGAGAAGATGGAGAAGCCTTTGCTTAGTGGAGAAGGCTGCAGCAATCAGAGGCCAAAGGTGTTTAAGAGTAGGTCTGATGCTATCACTTATGGCGGTCCTTACCAGAAAGCAGCTGCACTTGTAGATCTGGTTTGTTCATTTCTCGCTGTGATTCCGATTTAGGTCATTGCTTGCTTTTGATTTTTTTGAATCTGTTATTGAGGATCTGATGTTCAGATTTCTAAGTTATGTGGAACTTGCTGAAGATCTTGTGAATGTAGATGATAGAAGGAAATCACTGGTAATCTGAGTTAGACATAGAAGGATATTGTACATGATTTTGGTGGTGATATTTATTGAATGACATAACTGTACAATTCTTGGTGAAGATTGTGGCATTGTATTTATTGAATTTGTGTAAAGGTGTTTTTGAATTAATTACATTTTTAATTTAAAATGAATCAATGACGAAGTGATTGAGATGGCAGGGATGAAGCATCTGGCTGTTGGTAATAAAGACAGAAATGAAAGAAAAAAATAAAAAATGTGGAGTACAAAGTTCAAGAATCTTAAAAGAACAGAGAGAGTAGGAGGAAGAGAATTATTAGATCATTTGATCTTTGTATTTATTAGTTCATAAAGTAGTACGATTGTGCCTGTGTATGTACCTTTCTATCGATTCTTAGTTCTACATGTGATGCAAGTAGAAATCTTTAAGAAATTAGTCAAAGCAATAAAGAAGTAGAAACTAGATTAGTATTCATCAGTCATGTTCTCTTTAGTTTCATTCAGATATTAAGTAAAGATTCTACTCTAGTATGCCAATAACAAGACCAAGAACAAGATTAGGATC
>JAOXJP010016516.1:0-17515 GCA_025762735.1 Platanus orientalis | reverse complement strand
GGGGTGCTTATCACTTTTCATCACTGATGTGTCCACCCCCTAATGCCATCCTAATACATCAGGAAAAACAGATTTCCATATATAATCTTTTCCGACTCCTTCATGCTCCAAGACATAAAGGCCAGGATAATAAGTGGTGGCAATTCGTGTTGGCGGGTCGGGTCATATCGTGTCGAGAGAAGGGTATACTATTATATGGCTCAACCCGAATCCGATCCATTTATTAATCGTGTCCCGCTTTGACCCCAAACACATATGCAGTCAACCCTAACTTGCTTATTTTGTGTTGATCTTGTGTCGGGTTCACTAGTTATGTGGTAATTCATGGGTCAGATTTGTATTGTGTCAAATTAAGAGTATACAACTAGGACCATATGAGTCAATCCGACCTGACCCATTTTACTAACTGTGTCAAAGTGGGTTGACCGGCTTTAACCCGAAACATGTTTGCAGTAAACCCTAACCCGCTTACTTCATGTTGGGTTCGTGTCAGGTTCATGGGTCAAAGATTGCCACCCTAGTTAAAACCATAAAAACTGTTTCGAAATAGATGTTTTGTCCAAGATTCAATGTCTAAGATGGATGGTGTCCACTGTCTAGACACCAGGTGACTTCACATGGAATAAAATGGGGAAGGATGTTCTCTCCAGGATTTGGTGTCTAGGATGGTGTCCAGGACACGGGCCGTCATATGGAATAAAATGCATATTTTATATTGAAAAAATGCATCACCCACCCATTTTATTCCATATGACACCCCCTGGTGTCTTGGACACCAAATCCTAGACAGAACATCCATTCCCGAATTTGAAATTTCATTTAACTGCTGCCTTTTTTTTTATTGGAAGTCCTAGTGGGGAACACTTCTCCAACTGTTTTGAGTTGGTATTTATTTGATCCAAAATAATGTTTTGTCCAAGATGTACTATTTACCCCTCATAGGAGGGTCTAGGCCCCACGCAACAAATGCATGGTGACCACACCCCCTGTGAGGCGAACGTTACATTTTAGATAGAACGTTATTACTCTTATTTGATACAATTTTGGACTATGCTAGATAGTGTTTGTAACACCTCACACATGTTTTATATACACTTGGTAGGATCTAAATGCAGATTTAATGACTTGATATTTTGATTATAGTTAACTTTATATTTTATATATATTATAGTGACATTTTGAAAGACACAGGTGAGTTATAAAATTGGATTAAACATAAAAAGGGAAAAGAATGAAAAAACAAGTCATTGACTTGACAAGTTCTGAAGTTGTCCGAGACAACAGATTTTGGTAACTTCATAGGTAAACATGTATCAATTCTGCAAGAATTATCCTACAGACCATATATCATTGGAAAGATTTATATTGTTCTGAGACCTAACCATGTTCTAAAATTCATGAAATTTTTATTGTAAGTAGACTACCTATCCAAGAGTCTATCATAAAAATTTGGGATCATTCTGATCCCTACAAATATTACAAAAAAAAAGTCGGTCATATGCTATGGTAAAAAATAAGTCCACTAGAGACATGTTTTATCTCCACTATGTTGTCCCCTTCAAGAAGTAGTCATGGGGTATGTATTGCGCATCATGACAATATGTAAAGAACATGAAAATAAATGATTAAATCTAGCCTAACATGCCAAGAGAGAGAGGGTTAAGGGTTACCTCTTCTAAGGGTTGGGGCTAAGGTTAGTGCCTTGGGATTTTCCTCTTCTTTCTTCCCTTTTTTCTATTTCTTTCTCTCCAATTTTTCCTCCAAAAATTTCTCCCATTTAGCACGAAATTGAGGCTATTTATAGGTGTTGGGGGTGTGGTTGAAGGGCTAGGATCAATCCTTAAATTTTGGGAGATGAAGGGCTAAGATTATAAGGTGTGGAGGCCAAGGCACCTCTCTCATTGGTTGAGAGCAATCAAGGGCTAAGATTAAAAGATTAATGGGTAAGTGACCAGTCTAAGGCTAAGATTAGAAGGTGTGGAGGCCAAGGAACTTCTCATATTGGTTGAGAGCAACCAAAGGCCAATATTAGAATGTGAGTAGATAAGTAAGAAGTCTAGGGCCAAGATTAGAAGGTGTGGAGGACAAAACACTTCTCCCATTGGTTGAGAGTAACCAATAGCTAAGATTAGAATGTGAGTAGATAAGTGAGAAGTCTAAGGCTAAGATTAGAAGGTGTGAAGGCCAAGGCACTTCTCCCATTGGTTGAGAGAACCAAGGGATGAGATGGGTTATTCTAAATGAAAGACAAATGATGAATCTTGTGTATATTTGTAATTCATGGTATTGATCTTAGAGAGGGTTCACAAGGGTGTACAAGGTTTAGAAAAATCAAGGGTGAGAAATGAAACTTAACTTGCCAACATCACCTTTGATTGGCTGAAAACAATCAAAAGATGAGAGGGCTTCTACTAAATGAGGGAATAAAGATGCATCTTCTAGATATTTGTAATTCATGTAAGTGATCTTAGAGATGGTGCATCGGATACACAAGGGGGATCCTCATGTAAGGGCTAAAATGTTTGTCTTTAGTGTAAATGATATTTATGAACACTAATGAGTTAGAAGACAAAAGTTATTAGCTCATCATTATTTAATAAGTAAACTTTAGGGGGAACGTTCCCTTTATAGTGCAACACCATTTTTTGGGTTCCCATGCTCGAAAACATGCAAACTCAAAGTACTTTTTTGAAGTCTCGGATGTTCCGATCACAATAGATCAATCAAAAATGAATTACGATAAGGGTAGAGTGGCGAAATCAGGGTTTGATTGATTTCAAAATCTCTCAAATAATTACTGGAATGGAAAGATGGCTAAATTGGTCTCTAAGATTTTTAGATAAAAGTTAACCCTCGAGTGTTGTGAAACACAAGCTCAAACAATTCAGACAATTGATACCAGAGCAGAAAATCGTGCTCAAAACCCTTTTTTGGATAGTGAAAAATCTTGACTAGAGTTTCCACTAAAGTCAATTAAGGTTGTCGTAGAAAATCGATGGGTCACAAAGTATTGAAGGTCAAAGAGTCTCGGAGCTATAGGAATTGACAGTCAGGCCTTTGGGTTCCTAGGCAATCTTCAAGAGCTTTTCGAAGGGGGTCACTTGGTGGAACAAACTAATTATAGCTCACTAAAGAGTAAGGATTTTGGGCTAGCTCAGGTTTGTAATTGACCCTCTCCAAGAGACAGTATTTTGAAGGCAGGAAAAAAATTAAGAAAATGGGCTTAACCTTGTAGGATTTATGTAACACCCCGTGTTACGTTTTAAGGGTAAACCCATAATTTTTCCCCATAAGGGTAATTTTCATTTCACGTATTTTAAATAAACCATAGAGTGGTTTACGAACCCATTAGAATAAGTTAGAAGTGTAAGACCCAGATTGAGCCTCAAACCTGTCAAGTTCAAAAGTTATCATAATTACGTATTTGGGGTGACTTCATGGGCCCACCGACACCAATCCCGAGTGAATTAACATATAAACCATGTACCACTAGAAAGGTCATCAAGTTTACTTTCCAAAATAAATGGTAATCAAAGCGGATGTGTGTCGAGAGAGTTATGGACAATTTAGCGTGAAAGGGTTAAAATATGGAAAATCAAGGAGTTTGGGGTTCGAGCACCATGCCCGATTGATCGGAGGGGTGTCCCAATTGATCGGGAGAGTCTTAATCAATTAGGAAAGGATAGCCGATTGATCGGCACCTTTCGATTTATTGGGTGGGTGTCTTTGTGTTTTATGACCCAAATTTCACACGGGATCACACTTAGGTTGTATTTTTTAGTGGGGGAAACCTTAGGAAACACTCATAAAAGCTCTTTTTACCTCATTTGGGGTTTGTGTGACCTAAAAGAGAGAGGGAATTTTGAGGAGAAAGAGGAAAGTTTGGGAAATACTTGGGAGAATAGGGATTCTTCTTCTCCACAAGCTTGGTAAGTTGTTAAACATATATTTAGTTTAGGAATCAAGTTATTTACTATTTCTTTTTTCTATTATGGGTTCCAATCTTGATTTTGTTGTTTGATTTTAGAGGAAGGAAGAATCTAAAAGGGGAAAGGTATTGTGGAAGAGGAGCTCCCACTTGGAATTAATGATTGATAGTTTTGTCCCTTCCTAGGTTCATAGAAATTGTAATTCCATTCTATGCTTGCTAAGATTAGTGGATTTCAATCTTTATGAGGATGATTTATGAGTGGATATGTTGTTTATGCTGCATTTTCTCTTCAATGATTTCAATTTGTGAGAATGGCTTATGAGTTGGATATGCATTTTATGCACACATTCCTTTCCTAGGTTCTTAGAAATGTACTTCTATTCTATGTTTTCTTGCTAAGATTTGTTGATTAACCTTTATGAGAATTGGTTGTGTGAATGGATAAACTCTATATGCATAATTTTCCTTTTCTTAGAACCTTGGATTTGTTGAGAATGAGCTTTGCTTTGGTGAATCTATATTCAAACCTTATGAGAATGTTGCTTTCCTTATATGGATTCTAGATCCTCTAATGTGAGCATGATTGGAGGGTTCTTTTACCCCATTGCTATATGTTCTTGGAATTTAGAGTAAATATGATGGTAGTGTTTTAATTCCTTGAGTTTGGTAATCTCTAATATTGTTGGAAAGTTTATGAGGTTGGATTTACATGATTTGGATAGAGTAGAAAGTTCATTGTGGTGAATCTTTGTTTATATCCTTGATTTCTCTTGAAACCCCCTAAATGTTTATTCCCCACCTATTTAATGAAATGACATATGATTCGTTCTCCAAGATTTGTGTATTTTTACCAGGCCTATTGAATTCTTATGTTAGACCATTACTCTCTTTGGTATACTTCATTCAATTCTTGTTAAACCGTGATGAATTATGCTGATTATATTAATCCTCATATTGCTACATTATTCTTTGCATCATGTGATAACTCCTAGTGACATATGCATGTTATCATTGGCATAGTTTACTCTAGGATTTTTAGAAGGGACTTTACTTGGGATTTCTACATGAATTTTTACAGGACTTAAGATACTTGGTTTTTAACCTATATGAACGTTGACATAAACAATTTTTTACATCCATGAGCATCCCTTATACCCCTAGTTACGGGTCAAACACATTTACTTGATATTGGCATTTAACCCCTTTCATGTGATTTACTACTTCATTATTTGGACTCTTCATGAGATAGAGTACTATATATATATTTTTACAAACGTCGTACTTATGTAGTGACTACATTACTTTATAAAAGCATGGGTTTGATTTATCACTTCTTTTGATCCACGGATTTGTTTGGCACCCTTGTCTTGGGGAATTTTAGAGGACTACCTCGGTTTGGGAGAATAATATAGGGCTACCCTGGTCCAAGAGAATAGTATGGGACTACTCTACTCTGGGGGAATAATATGGGACAAACCCTTGTCTGGGGGAATGTTAGTAAACTACCCTGATTTGGGGGAATCATATGGGATAACACCTTTGTCTGAGGGAATTTTAGTGGATTACCCTGGTTTAGGGGAATTAAAAGGAACACCCTTGATGCCTTGGGGGATTTATTTACATTTAGATATGTTATGTAATGAAAACACTAGTGTGTTTTGCATGTGGCACATATATTATTGAGCATATGCAGATAGTACTTAACACGTGACATATAACATGTAACATATGCATGATTCAACTTGATTTACGTTGGATATTCTTATGGTTATCTTATGACATGTGCATACTCAAATGATAGTAAAGATACATGTTTAGTAAACTTGATGTACCCTCATTCCTGCTTTGATTCTTTAATATATCTTGATTATTCATATTTGTGATTGTGATTGTCTTTGACATCTTTTAGTGTTGTATGAATTGTATACCCTCCCGTTAAGCCCGTCAAGCCCCAATTGGCACCACCCGCAAATAGAATCGTGGAGCACAAGTGTTTGTAGAGGCCGCTTGAGATGCGGAGAGGTGAGATGATGGAGGGACTTTTGGGCCTAAAATTGTGACATTCCATTTTATTTTTATTTTACTTGTTAGGAATGTATCTAATTTCAGTACTTTGGATATGCCTTTAGGCAGGGATTTGTATATATTATTTAATGGGCATGTTGAGGCCCTTATGGTTGGATTATAAGATGTTTGATATGGATAGTATTATATTATTTCTGGTGCACTTACTTTGGATCTTGAATGTTATTTCTTTTATTCCGCTACGATGTGATTGTTAAATGGAATTGACTAGATGTGAAAATTAGTAGGTTAGCCTGTTTATGTAGGAAATGATGTGATTAGGGAAGAGGGTTAATGGAACACTCCGAGTTTGTTGTTTCTCTGCTATAAAAAAAACATATTCAAGGCGGATCATTCACATGTCACAGATCCTAACCTGGCCCACAGATTCGGGTCATGACAATTCGGGTTCCGGGGGAACTCTCGGGGGTCCACCATTATCAGGGTGTACTACATAGATAAAATGATGAGTTTCTTCCAAAATTTTCCTCTTCAAGTCAGGATCATTTAGAACACATAAACAGTTTTCGAATCTCAATGAACCATATTCATAAAGCGAAAAGTTTGTCTGAGCATCACTTATCACTTCATCCACAATCTTCATAAGTTAAGGATCAACATTTTGAGCGCTTTTCACCTTATCAAGGATAGTGGGCTACACTCTAAGGTGTGCAAGAAGTACACTCAACTCATTCACGTGAAGATACATTTTCATATCTTTAGTTTCTCACAAAGAGATTTTCTCCCCATAGTTAAGCAGGCCAATGAACTCAAAGATTTCTTACTCAATGCATCAGCCGCATTCACCTTGTCAGGGTGGTAGTGAATGATACAATCATAATCCTTGATCAATTCCATCCATTGCCTCTATCTGAGATTCAACTTCTTCTGCGAGAGAATGTACTTTAGACTCTTGTGGTTCATATAGATCTCACATATGTCGCAATAAAGGTAATGTCTCCAAATCTTCAAATAGAACACTACGGTAGCCAAATTAAATCATGCAAGGGATAGTTCAGTTCATATGGCTTCAACTATAAGCACACAACCTAAGCCTATCCTTGAAGCATTGCAATATACAACATATCCTCTAGATCCCGAAGGCAGAGTCAAAACTGAAGCTGACATGAATCGGTCCTTCAATTCTTGGAAGCTCTTCTCACATACTTCATTCCATTTACACGTGACATTCTTCTAGGTTAATTTTGTCAAAGGTCCTATGATAATTGAGAAATCCTCAACAAATCTTTTGTAGTAGCCAGCCAAGCCTAAGAAACTATGAATCTCATATACATTAGTTGGTCTCAACCAGTTCACCACGACCTCAATCTCTTTAGGATCGATGAAAATCCCATCTTTGGAGATCACATGGCCAAGGAACATAACTTGGTCTAATCAAAATTCGTTCTTGATGAACTTTGCATATAGCTTCATTTCCCTCAAAGTTTGTAGTGTAATCCTCAAATGCTCCTCGTGCTCTTCCAAACTCTTAGAGTACACAAGTATATCGTTGATGAACACAATCACGAAGTTGTCCAAGTGGGTTTGAACACGCAGTTTATCAAGTTTATAAAAGCAACATGGGCATTTGTCAATCCAAATGACATTACAAAAAACCCAGTTTCCATATCTGGTATGAAAGGTAGTCTTAGGTATGTCTTCCTTCTTGATTTGGAGTTGATGGTACCCCATTCTAAGGTCGATCTTCGAAAATAACTTGGCGCCTTGCAACTGATCAAATAACTCGTCAATCCTTGGCAACAGATACTTGTTCTTCACAGTCAATTGGTTCAACTATTGATAGACGATGCACGGCTTCATCGAAACACTTGGCGAATAAATCCCTTGTCTAGCAACTCTTGAAGCTACAAATAGTGAGTCCCCCTATTTTTTACGTGACTTAGGCACATAACGCAGTACTAGATTTATTTTGGTGAATGTGGGACGTACCATCTTTGGTGCAGATTTACAACTTTCTTGGTTACCTTAACGCTTTATAATAGGGAATAACTCGTTTATGGAGTTTTGGACTTCTTACCCTTTGTTAGATTTACTAAAAAGATGGATAGAAATGGGTAATGCCTTCGAAATTATTTCACCCTCTAAGTAAAACTTTGCAATTGCAAAATATACTTCGGCCTTAGTGAATGGTTGGTTTTTTGTAATGATCTGCTTCTGTTCTCCATCTTGGTAATACTTAAAACATTGATGCAAAGTGTGGGAATCACTCTTATTTCATGCAATCATGGACAACCAAGTAAGAGATTGTATGAATTACTGTAGTCAATCACATGGAAGAGTGTAGTCGACTCTTAAGTTTCCAATAGTGAGTTTAAACCAAATTATACTGACATTATATACCTTGATTAAACCCTTGAATCACCAACTTGCCATGAGAGAGTTCATACATAAAGAGGCATATTTGTCTCATTGTACGGATAGGAATGATATTGACAATTGATCCACAATCACTAAGGATGCATCAAATTTTATGTTCACACATTTGCCCTACAACATAGAGACGCTTGTTGTGTGAATGAGAACTAAATTGAAAATCCTCATTTATGAACGTGATTGTGGTCATACAAGAAGTATTTGGCTATGGATTGATATTAGTAGGGGAGATCCTCTTTTTTTGTTTCTAAATTTTCCTTCAAGTGCTTAAGAAGATTATTACCTAAAATCGGTTCCTCGCTATTTGAGGCAACGAAATTTTCATCATACATTTTTTCAACATCAACCTTAATGCCTCACTTTCCTGCACCAAATAGCAAGTGATAGTATAAACTCCTATACATTATTTTTATAGGAATTCATTTGGCATGAAATCTAAAAGAGTCACTGGAATACATGGAGATTGTTAAAAAATCTTGTTAGGGTCGATAGGTGGAACCTTATGTGCTTTATTTTTCCTTGTAACTCTTTTCTTATTTGTCCCAGCATTTGTCTTACCCTTTCTTCAAATTTTCCTTAGTCTCAAACAAGGTGGAATGGGAAGACGTTGAGCTTTCCATTTACAACGAGTGACTAAGATCTAGCCTTCACCATCAGAAGGAGTTGATTTAAAATGTGAATGTACACCTCAAAACAATAGAGCTTGTTGTTCTTTCCTTGGTGAAGGACAAAGATATTGCCCTCGGCTTGATGAAGACTTTGTCATGGGGTTGATAATGATAAAGTACAATGACCCGAATATAGGGTGATGTGGCAGAGAGAACACCCTTGCTTGAGAAGGTGAAATTGTCATAACATATCAACTTGATATGGGGACAAGAATGAATGAGCCAAAAGTGATTGTAGTCATGTTGGTGACTGTCACTTCATCGACGTAATCAATTTCAAATTTTTATTATCTTGTCAAGTCTATATTCTTTTCTTTCAAGACAAAGCACTTCTCAATTGGGTGATTGACTACCTGATGATAGCGACAATATTTTGAGTCATTTTCATGCCCCATCTCTTCAAGATGCTTTGAAGGTGGAAGATTGGGAACCTGTATAAATAGTTTCCCAGGATGGAGATCTAGAATGAGATTTAGACTTAGAACTAATACTAAAATGTGCATATGACATTGAGAATGTAGTGTCTTCACTTGTTTCAGGTGGAGGTGATGCAATCTTGAGTGGAAGAGTCTTCGTTCGACTAGACACCACATGTGATGTGACCTTTTTCATAAAGTGCTTATTTTTATGATGATTGAGTGGTTCAAACAAGTAGGAGCTCCTGTTCTTCATCATGATGTGAGTCACCTGGTGCTCACAATTAGAAGTAGAGATGGCGATAGATGGGCAAGAGCTACTAGACTTTCCTCTTGCCTCCATTGGCAACGGTTCTAGCTATAAGAATGAGCTCTTCTTTGATGCCATCAATCTTTTGTGTAGAGGTTGAACATTGACTTAATAAATGAGAAGAAAGAAGGTCCCACTAGGCGTGCTAGAAATTTATGCACAAATTTCATGCATAAATCTGAAACATGAAAAGTATGTAACAAATTCAATAAATGAATATTTTGATATTTGAAAATGGGATACAATCTCCTTAATTTTGTACTTTTTTACAAAAAGAGTAAAACCTTTGATTCTTGCCAATGGAATTCAAGGGTCTAATGTGTGTGTTTTGGGATTTTATTTGTTGAGGTGCTTGGTTGTAGGTGAATCAACTTCTTCTCTAGTCTTCGTACTTGATCCAAAAAGGGAGAAAACCACAACAAATCTTGTTCTCAGAGCTAGCTTTTATGGTGTGTTACTGAGATGTAAGGAGTCTTCTTCTCTCTAACAACAAACCGTTGCTGATGGAAAGACTATAAGGTATGCCTTGAGTCTTCAAGTGTATGGAGAGCTTTGGCGTTGTCTTGTCTCTACATTACTCTTACTTGAAATCTTGTAAAAGGTCCCATTTATTATGTAAAAGGGGGTATATTTATAGACTTGGAGGTAGAATCTTGTAAAATCCTTAATTTAGTGTTAATTGGATGCCCTTACCCTTTTTGGTTTGAATGAGTGGTTGTACCTTCCATGTTTGGAGAGAAGACAATTTATGAATTTTTGTATTCTATGAGTAGCATAGTTGTCCTATTTTACCCAAGAGAATCTAGATTTGGATTTATTCAAATCTCTCTCATGTGGGTCCCATGCAAGCTGGATTTTGGGCCTGGTAATGGGTTGAGACACTTGCGGGCTTGGTAGTCCAAGGGTTATTTTTAAAAACCCAAACGTAGGTAAATGTGCCTAATTTGTAAATTTGAGAACCATGTATGGATTTTGAGTATTTTGTGTAGATTTATGAGGGTCTGATAACTTATTTTCATATACATGAGTTTTAAGTGGCTACAACATGATACGAAGCTAATAATAATAATAATAAATTGTAAAAATCAATCTACTGGTAAACACATAATAAATGTTCATCTTCTATTTTTTTTTCTTTATTTTATTTTAGTTCTCTCGAACTTGTGTTTACAATTTTACCTTCCAATACTTGAATTATGTGTCATAATTTTCTCTTAAAACCTATGAAAGAAAAGAATTCAAAATAATCAAACACTTCAAAAGAAAATTGCATCATAATTTCAAATTTGAAATCTTTATATGGTCAATTCAAATTGGACCCAAGTGATCCCAACTAGATCAGATGGTCCGGATTAGGATCAACTAAGACTTGATCCCAAGATTGCAGTGGTTAGATAGAGGAAAGTTGAGGCCCGGTTGGATCTTCTTCTTTTTTGATAATTATGGTTGGATCTTATTTGGATTGATGTCCTTGATAAATAAATATGAAGAACATAGTTTGTTTACTTTACAATTTTGTGGACTTAATAAATTGATCCAACCAACAGATTTCAATTCAAGAGAATTCATTTAAGAAGATTTCGCTCAATTCCATTTCCACAAATCCAAACGCAACTCAAATCCAAAAAAATCAATAACACAATGGAAACTATTTTACACCCTTTCATTTATGTGAGTTCAAACACACCTTGTTTGCAAGGGTAAGACTCTCTCATAACAAAAATGGCAAGCGCCCTAAAGTTTCAATTGGGATTTGGTGCCCATTCCTAAAATGCCCCAAACCTACCCCCCGAATACAAGGGGGAAACATCACTTCGAAAATTGATTTAAATTTTTTGGGGGAGGGTGTAAATCAATTCTTGATGTGATGTGTCCCCGAATCCTGGGGGCAAGTTAGGGCACCTTAGGAGGGGGCACCAAATCTTGGGGGACTAAAGTTCTTATGGTTAATGGTCAAGTAGAAGGCTTTTTTTTTTTTTTTTAAAGAAATATTATGTCTAGGATTTGGTATCCATGACACCAGGGCTGTCATATAGAATATAAAATGGGTGGGAGTTAGATGAAATTTCAAATTCCCACCCATTTTATTTCATATGACGTCCCTTGGTATCCAAAACAGGACATTTGCTCCTCCCCTCTTTTTTTGGTTCTTGGTGGCAAAATATTCTTTTTATTATTTGTGTGTTCATTTTTAAAAAAAAAAATTATGTCTGAGTCCCACTATATTTGTGGGTCTCCCACTATATTTGTGGGTTATAGGTTAGATTGGGCTAGGACTAACCTTTAAGCCCTCGATTTGGACTAAGGGTCCTGGGTTGGGATTTGGTGCGCCATCCTAATTTGTCCCTTGCATGCAAGGGGCTAGGTTGGGGCACTTTAGGAGGGGACACCAAATCCTAACTACTTTTTTGGGGGTGTAAATCACTTCTGGATGTCACATGCCCCCCACTTTATACAGGTGGCATGTTAGGGGCACTTTAGAAGGGTGAACCGAATCAAGAGGGATCCCAAACTAGTTACTCAATCAATCCAAGCCAACCAAGTCTAAAAAACTGTCTAATCCTATCCAAGTTGGGCAATCCATTTTACATTCCTTTAAGAAGTCATCCTGACAAAGGGTTCCTATCCAAACAAGGCATCTATAGTCAGCACTGAGTAGCTAACCATCGTTATTATACAAAATGCCTAATTATCGTGGGTCATGGAACTTTGGTTTACTTAAGGGCCCATCTTATGTAGGCAGGCTATTTCATGACCCAAAACCTAAAATCTAATTTGATTCAAGAAGAAAAAATTATTATTACCTAGTAGTGATGTTTGTATTTATTTGTTTGGGATGAGATCATGTAATGAATGAATAAAATTTCATTTTCGATAGATAGTTTATGTAACAAACCCAAATTTCAAAACCTTATTTAGGCATGAAACCGGGTCGCTACTAAACCGGATCCATAAACCATTCACTATAATTTTTTTTTTCACTTTTGCATTATATCTTAACATGTAGATTATTTATAAAATTAACCTTACACATGCCATATGCAGCAAAATAAAGAATAATCTATCACTAACATTATAATCTAAATGGTGCAGCGGACATAAAACATAAAGGTAAATCATCTACAATACTAGTCTTTCATCCTTAAAATTTAAACATGAAACTATAATCCTTGAGTACATAACTTTAGCTTTAATACAACCCTACAATAATGTCTAATAAAAGTAAGATCTAAAGTAAACTAAAAGTAACTAAAGGAAACTAGTTTTCGCATGTCTTCTCTCCAACCTCTAGGCACTCCACACGATGTACCTACACTAATCCTCATTTGGAAAAATGATGTGGATGGGTGAGATCCACGGCTCGTAAGTAGGTACACAAAACCTACTACGGAACCAGACGGGTAAAACATGAATCTTTTAATATAAAATACTAAGTATATCTTCATATAGAATATATATATCAATTTTTACCATGTAGGCATGTACTAGTATGCATATATCATCTTCTAATCATCACAAGATCTATACACTCATCATCATGGTTTATCATGTAGAAACTATGTATGACGATTCACTTGATTCTATTTATACATGGTATTCTTTTAGTACCTACATATGAAAATATGCACGATTCTATCTATACATGACATTCTTCTCATATATTTGCATGACAACATATATGATAATATATACTTACAATCATATGATAAATATTTCATAATCCATTCATAGTGAAGATAGTATGCATCCCAATGAACATTTTTATCCATTTATCATGCGTAGACTATATTTTTCTAATATGAATACACATATACAAATTATTTCAAATTAGACATGCATCATTCTTAAGCAATTAACAATCATAATAACACATTTGCATAATAAGACATAAAATTGTATTTCTATATTGAACAAATCTATCATTTACCTTCTTACTTGTTACTTATTATTCATCATGTCTTTACTTCTTACTTATTAGCTTTCATTGTTCTTGTCTTAATATTTACTTATCACTTTTCATTAGTTATTTAGCACTTATTATTTATCTTTATAACATTGAATTATACCTCAATGGAAAAACCATCATACATTTTCATTTTTCTTACATAACTTATGAACTTCTTCTTACTTATTAAAATTTAGATGTTTTCGTTTCCTTATATTAATACATTTTTTTTCTTTACATGACTTACAACTTTACTTTACTTTTGAAGTTTATGTGTTTTTCTTCTATCCTTAACATTCTTTCTTTTTTATAAGATTTTCTATTCTTATCATGATTTTGACTTCTTTTATATGTTGTAAACTTTCCCTTATTCCTTAACATAGTTTCATTCTTAATAGTAGGGCATTTAAGATCTCTTACACTTACTCATGCTCATTTACTCTTAATATAACTTTTTTACACTTACTTTTCACTATCTTACACTCGTTTACATTTTTCATTTACTTACTTTACACTTTATATTCGCTTACTTACATTTTGACATATTATATTATCTCTAACCATAAGGGTTATCATCATACCATTGTTTGTTTCCTAATGAAAGGGCCATCATACCATTGTAATATTATTACCCTAAATGGGAGTACCGTCATACCATTACATTATTACCCTAATGAGAAGGTCACTACACCATTATATTATTACCCTAAATGGGAGGGCCCCTCAAATGGGAGGACCATTATACCATTGTATTATTACCCAAAATAGGAGGGTCATCATACTTTTCATCCTTTATATTTTTGTTACTTTTACTTCTCCCTTACACTAGGCATCATTTAGCTTCCAGTAGTGGGGACCTTCATAATTTAGACACTTGTCTTCATTTTCTTTACTTTTCTTATTTCATTATTTTTATCCTTTATTCGTTTCATATATTATTTATTGTTAGTCATTTTATCTTATCTTACCATTACTTAGCAAATAATACAATCATATTGCAAGAGGAAACTATATTCACATGATATAAATACGTTATTAAGATCAAGAATGTGTACAACATGAATAAATCATTCTTTAACATTATCAATAAGGGAAGTTATACAATCCTATATATATTTTTAAACACCCTAAAAGATATACACATGGTATGAACAATGGTATAGATAACAATTTAATCATATATACCATCAAATCATTCACTAACATCATCTAAAAAGCATCTGACTTTATATCATACCCTTGCTAATATGATTAGGCACATATGCAACATTAACAAATCAATTCTTAACTTACCCAATAAGAAATTATGAAATTTTGCATAACATTATGCTTCCAACCACTATACAACCAATACACTTAGCACAAGTGAAAGTTCCAACAATAAACATATTACATATGCTTTTAAAACATCCATAATTGTAATTCATATCTCAATTGGATCATTCCATTTCAATCTCTAAGCAATTTAAATGCTACCATTAACTATTTTCATTGTAGTAGGAGTCAACATGCATCATAAGCAATTTCTACATATGTAATCAAATCAATTTTTTCATTCTTACAATGATATGTAAAAGATGTTCAACTTCAATTCAAGTATTCGTATTTTTCATGGCAAACCAAGCTTTTTATGGATTAATGACTATCATGGAGACTATAGATTCATAGATTTTTAACTTACATGATTTCAAAACTTATGAAATTCAATATCTAAAAGAAATACAAATACATATAATGTAAAACCACTTTTCTTTATAAGTTCAATTAAGAATTTATAAGATCCTAGCATCATATAGTAATATCTCATCACAAATCACCACAAGAGCTAAAAAATTTACAGTTCTAGAAAATGGCTTCACAAACATATAAGAAAACATCATAAACTCAATATTCCACCATCACGAGACTTTTAAGAGCCTAAGAACAAGCAAAAAGAGAGTAAGCTTTGTGTAACTATTTACCACAAGCTTCAAGTCTTCATAATCAAGAAATTTCTCAAGTGGGGACTTCCTTTTCCTTTGAATATCTTTTTTTTCTTCTTAAAATTATACCATCGATTTATGGTTAAAATCCATAAACTAGCAATAAATTATAAATGAAACAATGAACAACCCTAGATCTAAGCATTAAAGACACACCTTGATCTTGGAGAAAGGGAGTTCTTCACTTTTCCCTCAAAGCTTCTAAAGTTCCTCCCTCTCTCTAATTTCTCATTTTTTTATGATGAAAAAACCCTAAATGGAGTAAAAACTAGGTTTGGGGTCGTTCCCCCCCCCCCAAAATATGGCAAAATTATGTGTCGGCACGAGACCAAAAGTGAAATCTGAGCCAAGTCGAGTGCTCGAGATGATTGGCTAGCACTCACGCTCCCCCATCGCGAGCCTCCACGGGTACTCGCGAGCCCTTACGGCCCCTAGATACTGTACAAACACCCCACAATAAAATGATTATAACTTTTTCTAGAAAACTCAGACTTAATCGTCATTTATTGTGTTGGAAACAAGACTTCAAGATATTTCTAAGGGAATAAATTTTGCTCTTTAATTCGTCCTACAGTTTTATTGGTGTATTTACAAAGTTACCTCAAATCAATGAGACTAACAACACAAACCCTTCTATAGGAAAACAATCATAACTTTCTATAGGAAATACCTATTCACACATGGTTTATTTTGTTGGAAAGTAGACTCCTATAGATTTCCAACAAGGTATGAAATAACTCCCAATTCTCTCGGGATTGATGTCCATGGACCCGCAAAGGTATCCTAAATACGAAATTAAGATAACTTTCGAACTTGACAAGTTCAAAGCCTAACTTGAGTCTTACACTTCTAACTTGGTCCAATGGGTTCTTAAACTACTCTATGGTCTGTTTAAAGATATGAATGACCATTTTACCCTTATAATAGAAAAAATTACAATTTTATCCTTACGAGAATAAAATTACAATTTTAACCTTTAAGTGAAATTCGGGGTGTTACAATTTACCTAAGATAATTACAAAAATTTAAGAGATTTAGCTAAAATATTTTGAAACAATGATATATTTATAAAAATTTCTTTGTTAGACATAATGAAAATTTGAATGGATACAAGGATAATCATACACTTTTTTTTTGGAGCAAGTTTCCTGTCCATGATGGTGTCCAGGGCATAAAGTGATATCAATTGGAATAAAATGAGTGGGAATTTGAAATCGCATCTTACCCTACCCATTTTATTCCATGTGAAGTCACTTGGTGTTTGGGACACCAAATCCTGGAGAAAACATTTATTTTGGTTTTTTTTTTTGTACAAACATGTAATCACAACACTCATATCGGAAAAGATGTCTTGTTCAAGGTGGTGTCTAGGATACCATGGGGCTTCAAATGGAATAAAATGGGTAGGACTTTGTTAAAATTTCAAAGTCTCACCCATTTTATTCCATGTGAAGCCCCATGGTGTCCTAGATAGAGCATCCCCCCCTCCCAAATATATATATATATATATTTCCTCCCAAATATATATATATATATATTTCTGATAATAAAGTTGGGAAAAACATTTGTGTATAAATTAAATAATATAGATAAATAAATGGCTACTAAACATTTTTTTAATAACCAAATGATACTAAACATGTTCAATTGTATAATTACTTTACCTTATATTTCATTCTAAATTAGTTTCTTATTTTTTTAAACAAATTTTATATAACAAAATTATGCAATAGTATATTAGTATACCTAACAACGCATCTAATATTGGTGTGTGTGTGTGTGTGTGTGTGTGTGTGTGTTATAT
>JAOXJP010016505.1:0-17515 GCA_025762735.1 Platanus orientalis | reverse complement strand
CTCTTAAATGAGGTGGACTTATTAGAAGAACACAAAAGGAGATCCATAAAGCTCATCACCCAGGGAAATGAAAGATTTAAACATATGCTAACCATAGGCAGAGAGAGTGGTGAAAGGAGAGGACTAGGGTATGAACTCGAAAATCTCAAGAACAAAAATAATACAAGTGCCTTTATAAAGGGAAAAAGAAAAGCAATAACCCCACCAACACCTAATCCTACACCACTAAGAGCCTTTCTCAAAGTAAAAGCCACTTATGCTTAAAAGGGTAAAGGTGTGCAAGAAGCCTCAACTTCAAATCAAGTCACTTACTTCAATACACAGTCATCTACTCCAAAAGAAAAGGAAGAGAGAGCTGTCCCAAAATCTCAATATCCAACACCTCGGTCAAAAGTCCCAAAATTCACATGTTATTAGTTATTACTGTGGGTTACTTAGACACATGAAATTTGAATGTAGAAGATGGCAAGTGATGTGAGATTTCTCAAACTTCAAAAAAAAAAAAGGAATGAATAACATGAAAGAATGGCCAGAAAAAGAAACTATTTCCAACACTTAGAAAATACAAATTTAGAGCACAAAAAGAAAATTAAAAGATTAAATAGACCCAAACTAGACAGATCTGAGTTAAAAAGACATGGGGTCACAAAGAAAACCTCAAGTGTCTGGTCATCTACACAACTCTTAGAACTGGGAGTACATCTAAATGGTACTTGGATAGCGGATGCTCAAGACAAATGACTGGTGAACATTCACTTTTCAGTCAATTTGAAGAAAAAGATGAGGGAAGTGTCACATTTGGAGATGGAAACGCGGCAAAAATAGCTGGTAGAGGAACTATCGAAGTATCCGGACTACCAAAGCTGACAAATGTCCTGTATGTACAAGACTTAAAACATAACCTATTGAGTATTAGCCAAATATGTGACAAAGGCTATGTTGTCCACTTCACTCAAGATAGGTGTGACATAAATGACAAGAAATCTAATAGGACTCTTGTCAGAAGAATAAGGATCAATGACAATTCTTATGTCATAGATCCAGAGGATACTGGTCATAACACATGTTTTGTCTCTCATACAAATGAAACTAGCTTATGGCATCAAAGATTGGGTCACATAAACTTTAAAGATCTTGTCAAACTAAGCAGAAATGAGATCATCAGAGGATTGTCAAGTTTAAACAAAGTGGAAAACCAAAATTGTGGTAGTTGCCAACTTAGAAAATAAACAAGAAGTACTCACAAAAGGTTGAATAAAAAATGAGCAAGTAAACCTTTAGAGCTCCTACACATGGATTTGGTTAGTCCTATCAGGACTGAAAGTCTAGGAGGAAAGAGATACTTCCAAGTTATTGTAGATGATTTTTCGAAGTATACATAGGTTGCCTTCCTAAGAGAAAAATCAAAAGCCTTTAATGAGCTCATGATCCTGTGCAAAATAATGAAATAATGCAAAACGAGAAAGATAATACCATCAAGAAAATAAGAAGTGACCATGGAGGAGAATTTGAGAATCACAAATTCTCTAACTGGTGCAATGAGATAGGAATTAAGCATGAATTTTCAACTCCTAAGACACCTCAATAGAATGGGGTGGCAGAAAGAAAGAACAGAACCCTTCCAGAAATGACTAATGTAATACTCACAAGCAAAAACTTAGCCAAAAGGTTCTGGGCTGAAGCAATCAATACAGCATGTCACATCATAAACCGAGTTTATTTGAGACTAGAACCACAAAGACAGCTTATGAAATATGGAATGATGGAAAACCAAATATCAATTATTTTAGAGCATTTGGGGATCCATGCTATATTCTGAGAGACTAGAAAAATATTGGGAAATTTGATCCTAAAAGTGATGAAGCCATATTCCTTGGCTATTCCTCAAGGAGTAGAGCATACAAAGTATACAACAAGCAAAACTCTAACAATGGAGAAATCTATCAATGTCATATTTGATGACAAAGAAAATGATTGAACTGAAGTACATGTGGACCTTCAATCTCCTCAAAAGGAAGCACCCAAGGAAGTCAATTCAGTCGGAAATCCCAAGATGAATCTAAAGATGAAGTTGAAGCACTTCCTAAACGTCCCCAGGAAAATAGATTGGTCAAGGGTCATTCACTTAAAGACATCATAGGTAATCCTCAAGATGGAGTCAAGACACGAAAGCAATTTGAGAACCTAGTCAACCATTTGTGTTTTACCTCTAAGATAGAACTTAGAATTGTTAAAGAGGCTCTTGATGACCCAGATTGGATAATGGTCATGCAAGAGGAGTTTGACCAGTTTAAAAGAAATGATGTCTAGGTTCTTACCAAGAGACCACAACATGAAAATATCATTGGAACTAAATGGATTTTTAAGAACAAAATGGATGAATATGGAACAATTGTGAGGAACAAAGCCAAACTAATTGCCAATAGGTATGCTCAAGTTGAAGGAATTGATTTCAAAGAGACTTTTGCTCCCATAGCACAACTTGAATCCATAAGGATACTACTCTCAATTGTGTGTCATCTAAAGATTAAGCTATATCAAATGGATGTCAATGGTGCCTTCTTGAATGGGTGGCTGGAAGAAGAGGTATATGTGGAACAACCTAAAGGGTTTGTTGATCCACATTTACCTGAGCATGTATACAAACAAAAGAAAGCCTTATATGGTCTAAAACAAGCTCCAAGAGCTTGGTATCAAAGGCTAACTAAGTTCCTTCTAGACCATCATTTCGATAAGGGAAGTGTTGATAAGACACTCTTTATTAAGAAAAATGATAGCCACGTACTTATGATACAGATTTATGTTGTAACATCATTTTCGGGTCAACCAGTGAAGAGATGTCTCACGGGTTTGCTCAAATGATGAAATCAGAATTTGAAATAAGCATGGAATGTGAACATAAGTTTTTTCTCGGCCTACAAGTCAGATAAACGAAGAATAGCATTTTTGTAAGCCAATCAAAATTTGCTAAAGATTTAGTATCAAAGTTTGCACTTCTTGAAACCAAACTTGCCAAGACTCCTATAAGCACTACCAATAAGGTCACAGCAAACTTCCCTGGAGTAAATGTTGACACTAAACTCTACAGGAGCATGATACGAAGTCTACTATACCTAACAGCTAGTAGGCCTAATATAGCCTACAGTGTCAGAGCATGTGCAAGACATCAAGCTGGGCCCAAGGAATCTCATCTGACAGCTGTAAAAAGGATAATCAAATATGTTAAAAGGACTATGATCTTAACCAAGACACCATGAACCTATTCGTGGATAATGTAAGTGCAATTGACATATCTAAAAACCCTGTCCAACATTCAAGAACGAAACATATAGATATTCGTCATCACTTTATCAGAGAACTTATTGAGGATAAAATCATAGCCTTAGAATGCAATCAGACTAAGAACCAGTTAGTTGACACTCTCACTAAACCACTTGATGAGAAAAGATTCAAATATCTATGGAGTGCAATGGGGATGTGTGAAGGTGCCTAAGAATACATCTACATAATCATCCATGTCCAAACAAATCACTTGGGATATTCAAGAATGTCAGGGGCTCAAAATAGGCCAAAATTCAAATTTCTGGAAATCATGACCAATCCCAGTGTTTTTAGGATCGGTCCTGTTGTTTACGCAGAATTACAAAGTGTGCCATCCAGGACCGGTCCCATTTGAACTCGTGATCAGTCCCTAGTGGCAAAATTGTAATTTTTACTACGGTTTTGTTTTTTAAAAGGGGCGGGATGCTTGACTGGTCGTCTTCTTCCCCGAGTGCTCAACTGAAATCAAACCCCTCACTCTGTGAATTTCCCTTCCTCTCGTGCTCTCCCTAGATTTCCATGGCTAACAAAGGGAAATCCTTCGGCATCTACTCCGGAAAATCCAACTTGCCTGTCTCCTCCACCTACAAGCAGAAGAATTCTTCAACTGATCAACCTACAGAGGAGTCACGCTCGAATTTAAGGCATCACGAGGACGACCTCCCTCTCCTCCCAGAGTATTTTCAAGATTCTAGGTGCATAAACAACTATCAATCCATTTTTTCAAGGAAACCTTTGATCTGTAAACGTTTTGTGCAGTTGAAGCCCTTCGAAATGGTTAACTCTGAACCATGCCATGTCTCATACGACTGGGCACCCCTGTTCAAACTACAAGGGACATTTCATGAGACCGAAGTTCAAATGTTTTACGCTAATCTCAATACAACGAATAGCACAGATGAAGGTTTCATATCTATGGTCTACGGCACACCCATTTAGGTGAACCTCGACATACTCTCTGTCGAATTAGGAGTGCCAAGAGTTCGAATAGGTGGTATGGCATATCCTATCCCGCGCTCTCCCTAGAAGAAAAGGGGGCCCTCTCTGCAGAGATTGGAGGTTTTAGAACACCCTGGACATCCAAGTTGAATGCATCTGAGACCACCTATAATGCCCGGCTTCTTAATCGGATTTTCACATATAACCTATTGCCAACCACTCACCAGGCTAACATGAATCTAGAAATGGTCTATATGGTGCGCAATGTCTTTTGCCATAAACCGATGGATTTGAGTGTAATTCTTTGTACCAAGATGATTAAGGCATTGGAATCTCATGACCCGCGGACCAACCTTTACTATCCGATCATCATCACAAAGTTGTTGCACAAGAATGGAATTAAATTTTGTTATACACCCCAAAAGCAACTTGGCAACATCAATGCAGCAACAGTTTTGAAAATGCAGAAACTCACAAAGACTAGGAAATCCACTAAATCAATGGGCGTCCACCAACACTCAAGCAACTTCCTCTGAACCCTCCTATGTGCCTATTAATGCATTTCAGAAGCTGGTGTTGGAGAAGCTACAAGGCATTGAGACCAGGTCAAGGATCTCAAGGCCTATGTTAAGAAGAAAATCTTGGTTTCAAAACTTAATCTTATAACAGAATCCCAAGTAAAAATAGCCGATGAGCTGAATGTGGAGATATGGCCCAGCGAGAAGATCCGGTGTGTTTATCTTGACTCTAAGACGGAGGGTGGTGAGGAAGATGAAATAAAATATGATGATGAGGATGGCGAGGAGTAGGAGTGATCATGTGTTTTTAATTCTTTTTAGAGTCTTGTCTTCTTTTTGTACTGGGAACCTCAAAGTGCATGTACTTCATGTTTATATCAAATAGATAAATTATTTGGTTGTTTGCCTTAATTTTATGCTTAATGGTCAATACTGTTTTCCACTCCCTATGCATGACTTTGTCTCTATTGCCTTGTAATTCCCTATCAAAATGGGGGAGACACACACTCACACATGGATGTTATAAAGCCAAAATTATGCTTGAGGAAGCTATCTTTTGTTTTGTAGGATTCAAGCACATTTTGAGGGGAAGATCTACTTGAAAATGTGTTGATTGTAAACGTGCTGCAAAGTTTATCTGTATTTCGTTCCTTCTTTCCCTTCATGTAAAGTAAGTTGTAAAGTGAGTGAGTGGGTGATGAAAGTTTTGCCATGGAATTAACAAAGGGGGAGAATGTTGAGTATTGTCAATTCCATGTCAAAGAATGCAAAGGTACATGTGTGAGTGATCCTATCAGACACAGAAGGACCGCCAAAAAGTCAAGAACAGATATAATCCAAAAAGGTAAAACAGTTAAAACCCAATGTGACCAGACAAGCCTAGGGATGTGGACTTAGAGCTCCCCACACAACCATAGAAAAATGCCCTACAACAAATCCAAAGTGATACAAGTAAAAATAGGAGATATAGGAAAAATAAATAAATTTTGGATTTGGGACCGATCCCAACAGGGATCAGTCACATGGGACCGATTACAATTTAACCGTGACTAATCCCAGAGGACCGATCCCAAGCAACAGAAATGGAAAAATTTGCATTTTGAATTTGCGAATCTCCATCTTTAATGGGGATCTTGTGACTGTTTGAGGGACGAAACCCTAATGCTTTTTGGGTTATTTAAAAGCACTAAAAGCGTTGAAAGTTTTAGAGACTTGAAGATCAAGATCCTTCAATAAGAGTTGAGTAAAAACGATTGTCTGAGAACCGTGATTGCAAGAGTTCCACCTATAATCATTGTGTTGCATACAAAGGGACTTTGAAAGGCGTTCTACACTGATAGACTTGAAGTGGGAGAATGTGGCCTAGGTTCAAACATGTGAATCAGTAGAGAAAGCTCTGAGAATAGCTAAACTCCCATGTATTTTAATACTGTGAATTTATTTTATCTGTTATATAACATCACTACTATGCAACATAACTAGAGTAAACGAATAAAATACTTTAGTTTATTGTGATCATTATTGTAAAACTTGTTTATTGAGAAGCATCACTGAGAGAAGAAACTTGATTCTTCATCTGAACTAATCCAACTTGAATATACGTCTTTAAGAGGCAAGTATATGTAAGAAAGTTAATATAGAGTTTCCACGATATGGGATGCTCTCGAGAGTAGATAATACTATATACGAGATATATTTTCATGACTATCGGATATAGCATAGTCCATCTATCTCATGGCAGGATTACTACCGCTTAATAAAAGAGCGGTATCAATATCAATAGTAGCCGCAACAACAATATCTACCAGATAGGAATAGCCATGATGATTATCAATCACCCCGAAACTCTATATGGTATTGATGAGGATTGAGCTGGTTGGAACTTGGAAACAGTATTTTCCCTTGGCACTGATATTTTTCTCTATGACTTTATCTTACTGTATTATATTTCTCCACTTTAGTTTCATACTTTCACTATTATAATTTACTTTTATTAGTTTATAATACTTTGCATTATAAATGAATGAGAATGATATTATTGTTTCAATTTATACATTTGTATCATTGATTATGTTTTATGGATGTGGATTTATAGCTTTATTTTACAATGTGTAGTGTTATTTACTTATTTGCCAACCTCTTAACACTTAAAATTCTGCATATGCGTGATAACAAGTGTCACGAGGGTACCGATTCCCAACTATTGATACCCAAGTGTATAATGAAGTATAATGGCTTATAAGTATTTAATAATATTTATAATAACATTTCCTAAGATTACATTCAAAAATTCTAAGGCTTACATAGTGTTTCTATAGATTCCATAAGCGACAACGCATGTCATAAAGGTGACAGTTCTCTCAACCATCATATATGATTGTTTCCTATATTTAATGATCCCTAAGTGTGAATTAGTGATTATTCTATTAAATCTTGAAGTTTCAAGTCAAAATTCCTTTATTTGGCCCGTTTCTCACCCGTCTCTCGGTTTCGGATGCTGCCTCTCCGCGATAAGCTGCGAGATGCGAGACGTCTCCATCTCTCAGGTCTGCGATACGAGTTGCGATAACAAGATTTTGAACATTGGCTACACATTACTTTGTCTCTTATAGGGGGTACATTTATGTGAGGGTATTTTTATCCAAGTTTGTCTAATGAGGGTTTTATGTTTTTATTTTAGTGTTGGGGACTATTTTTGATATATGTTATTTGGGTCAAGGGGTATTTTGGTCCAGATGACTTATTTTGTACTAAAACCTAATCGTAGGAGTCTATTTAAGACCCACACGACTTGGTCTTTCTCTGATGCAATAAATCAAGTTTTTGAAAATCAGTTTTGGGTCTCTTCTTCTTCCTTATGTTCGGCTACGAGGTGTAAAACCCTAAAAAGGGACTTGGTTTCCAACAAGTTTAACAGTAATGGTAGAGATTAGCCCCTTCTCTTTGGGTTAAAAGGATCTCTATCATCTATTTCCTCCATTCTAACAATTTTTCTACAGATTTTTACTTGCTGAAAAAATTACCAACTTCAAGAAAACTCATCACCATCCTCAATCCTTTGGAGTTTTTGTTGAGTCGAAGCTTCCTAAAGTTTATAGAGACCTGGGCAACACATGCAATGGTGGAGTACTGCTAAAAATCTCAACCAAATAAAAACCCCATAAAAGTTTACTAGAAGGAGGCGGTACCCCTTGGATTTCTGACCAAATTTGGGAATCACCTAAGTCCACTTGTTTTGTCTGCTTGGAATTTTGATTTGGTGAAGGTTCATACTAGGAGACTTCAAGGGACTTATTTACATCGAAATCAGGTTCTATCTCCTTAATTTGATTGATCTTTTGAATCCCTAGAAAAGTGGTAGCTTGGTGTTTGTTATGACATAATTGTGGGCTGTTAGAGTTAATTTTCTAGGTGTTTTTTAAAACCTACAGCCCCTATTTTGGAGTCCTGATATAACCCTAACACCAAACCCTTAAATCTCTAATAAACCCACGTTTTGATTTCTCTAGTTTCCTTAATTGATACACTTTTAGTTCTCTACACTTCAAGTGTTTGTTAAATTCCTCTTTAGCTTGTTTGCTGGATTTTCTTGTTGGACAGCACCTAAAGGGCCTTCCAAACCTTTGGAAATAATTCTCTAACTCTTTAAAGTGTTATATTTAAGTTCCATTATCATTTGCTTCACTTTCTACATTAACTCACTTATTTGGAACACTTCATTTACACTTTTTATACAATCAGAATTTCTGGACAACAAGCATGCATTTTGGTTTTCTCTAATTTAGTTGGAATATTTAGGCATATTAATTAGTTCTTAATTGTGTTTTTTACTTTGTTTACTCTAATTCCTTTATTGCACTCCTAACTAATTGAAGAACTACCTAATTTGCTCATTTTTTGTGCTAGTAGGAATCTAGGTTATGGTGCTTTGTTACTTGTGTGATTTTATGTTTAATCTCCTCAGCACACATCACTTACCTACATGCATGCTGCATCATCTTCTAGTGGATCCCATCCTTTTGGTTGACCAAAAAAGATTCCTTCCATTTTTTTCTTTCCTTCTTTCTTTATTTTCTTTCTATTTGTTTTTTTATTTAATTTCTTTCCTATCTTATAGAGATCCACACGACAGCTTTAGTGGGCTCATACCTTTGACTTGATCAAAGATATTCTCTCCTAAAACTTTCCAACCAGATTTCTTTTCCTTCTCATCTCTTTTATCTCTCTATTCCATACGGTTACATCTCTCTCTATGTTCCATATTTTCTCCCATAACCCACAGTTGCACATCTATCCTTTCCCTTTCTTCCTTCTCTTGATTTAATTTAGTTCCATTCATCTTAATTAAATCAAGAATTGTCGTCTTGGTAATTTTGAATTGGATTTTAATTTAATTTTTCTCATTTCTTGAATTCAAGACTCCTTTTCTTGATTGCTTTATTTTGAATCCACCATCCTTCCAATCTTGTAGGAATCTATCCCTTGGATATCCTATCTAAAAAAAGGTCCTAATTACTTCCACCATCCACAATTTAACATTTAAGGTTTCAATGTGCATTGGAACAATATTTTTCTAGCTTGGTAAGAGATACATATACTAACAAGAAACATAAGGGAAAGCACTCTCAGCATACGAGATTGTATTTACATCAAACGCATCAATGAATGCACAGTTAATCAAGACAATTAGCAAAAAAGGAGAAAAAAGGGGAAAGCACTCTCAGCATACGAGATTGTATTTACACCAAGAGATACATGTCATCGTGCACCCGATCAACTAACATCCCACACGACCAGAAAAAAAGGAGTCGCTCAGTACATGCTGATAGGTGTTGGAAAATACGTATGTAGGACATATTTGTAATTAAATGTATGGTTGGGTTTCCATAAGTATTTTTTTATTTGTACTGTGGTGGTATGGTGTACTATACCATACGGTATAGCATATTTATAAAGTACAAATACAATTTTGTAGAGAGCACATTACACTCTATTATGTTTTCCTCCCGAATTCTCCTCTTCTCTTTTCTCCTTCTTCCTTCTCTGAAAAATCCTAATTTCTTCCTTCATCTCCAAGTAGACTAACTTGGTATTAGAACTTCGTAAGATCATCAAAGGACCTTACGTAAAGCAAATCTAACCAGAAGAGTTGCCAACTGATGTCAGCAGTTCATATGGAAAGTTCATATGACTGAGTGGGTCGTTTTCAGTGTTTGATAGAGAATGATTTTAGATGTATTTTGGTAAAAGTCTCAGTCAATTGCCTAGAAGTATTTTTTTAGAAGGATTTATTTGTTAAATTGACTGAAATTCCAGATCTGAGAAAACTCCTTCAAACGATTAGTAAGGGTTTTTCGATCTAATAGGAATGTCGATCATAGTCCTCTACAATACAAGGAATCTGTAGAAAGAAGTTCCGTTCAAATCCAAGGAGTTCTGAGCAATTGGTGAGTGGTTTTCAGAAGTACTGTAACCGCCCCACCCTGGTTTTCGAATTTTGGTTCAATTTTTCGATTCAACAGTAAGTTGATCTCTTGATTCTGGACTTTGGTATGTGTTGATGCTATTTGAACATGTATGGACTATCATCTAATGATGTGACAGCCATGGCTTCATGTTTTGCTGATTTTGTGAGTTCAAACAGTACAACATTTTGCTGCGTTCGCTGTAGAGGGTTGATTAGCTCCTATGTGTGCAAAGAAGGTTGTGTAACCCCTTGAATGTTGATTGCTGACTTTGATTGCTGCTGTGGATAATTCTACATATGTTTTTCTTTTCTTTCTTTTTTTTAAGTTTAAGGGTTGTATAATCCTATGTACCTTGATTGACGGGTTGTGTAACACTCTGATCATGTGGTAGTGGGCTGTGCAGTCCTAGGGAATATTTGTGATAAGTTGATTGGCTCATGGGGTATGTGAACTCCTATGGCTAAAGATTCTTATGGCTGAACTGGGTATCTCAATGCAAGCTCTGATTAAAATAAAAAGGTCACTAGCCAGTGCTGGTACCATAACTATGGGGTGCTGGGAGGGGTGGACCAGAGACGGACCTAACCTTTGGCTTTTTTGCACAAAGTGGCTGCTCACGATACTCGAACCCGCATTTTCATGCTGACAGCCCAAGAGAAACAAACAGTTATTAGCATATGCACACAACTCAGTCCAGCAAGATCGAACTCAGCATGTTGAAGTGGATCGCTATTTCATCAAGGATCATCTCAAATCTGGAAATATTTATATACCATTTGTTAAGACCAAAGACCAGCTGGCTGATTTAATGACCAAGGGGTTGAATAATGCTCGGTTATTTTTATTGTTAGCAAGTTAGGAATGTGAGATCTCTATTCCTTAGCTTGAGGAGACGTGTTGGATAACACATATGTAATGTATGTGGGGCATATTTGTAGTTACATGAATGGTTGGGGTTCCTTTAGTCATCTTTGTGTTTGAATTATAGTGGTATGGTTTACTCATACTATGCGGTATAGCACATGTATAAAATATAAATATAATTTAGTAAAGAGATCACATTACACGTTCCAACGTTTTTCCCCTACATTCTCTACTTCTTGTCATTTCTTTTTCTTCCTTCACAAAACCATAATTTCTTCCTTCATCTCCAAGTAACTCTGCCAATGTTTGTATCTTCAGACATTGCCGGTCCCAAGCCCGGATAAAGGAGGAGGGTTGGCGTCAGGTTGAGAACCGGCTATAAAAACTCATTCAAACCATTTAACATGAATCCTGAAATACTTAATGTTTCGTGTCGGTAAAGGAATATATCGTGTTGGTCTAGTAGACCTGGACATATTTCGTAGACATTTAAGATATTTCGAGATATTTGATACCATGCCAGTTTGTTTGCATGGTGTTGTCTGTCCCCTTCTCTTTTGAATTTGAAATACCATGAATGGGTTTTGATTGGGACTCTCTTGTATTTTATTAGTTGGACCCATGGATTGGGCCTTGTATCTCTCATGCAATGATCTTTTTTGGGTTCACTATTAATATAATCTTGTACTTATAAAAAAAAATGTGGTGTTCAACATTTGTAGGTTCAGTTTAATACTATATGATACTAAGGCAAATTCTACTTTGAGGTCCCTCCATATCTGCTTATGTTTCTTGTAGGGTGCATCTGTTATCTGCAGTTTCTGAACTGATGAACACTGTTATATTGATACATTAGTATATATGGTGAAAGTAGAGTTTTCTGTGGTAATCCTTTTGGGCTCCTTATTTTCTGATTCTTTGGTATCAATCATATCAATGCTCAAAAAGAATTTCCTGTGGAAGCAGTTTACTTCTTTTGCACATACATAGAGCATCAATGATATATTCATATAGAACTGCTGAAGCAAGTCCATAGCAGCTTCTGATTTAATGGCAGACGTGGTCCTAGCTAAATTGGAATGGCAGAACAAGATTTGTGTAGCCGATCCTAACTAATTGGGATGAGGTTGTTGTTGTTGACTCGTAGATTTATGTTTTTTCCAATCCAATTTTACTTCTTTTTTTCTAACATATTTTTAGATTAAAGTTTATTAAAATATTGTCATTTTATGGCCCTAGATAGAGTGGAATGGTGGAACAGGAGACCCCTAAGTAGTTATGATAAGTCTATGTTGAGTTGAGCTTGGAGGAGGTAATATCTTTCTCATAAAAATTTATCTGGTGCTGGAATGTCGTATTGAAGGTAGCTTTTTTCATGTGGCAACCTTCTTAGGCAAGATAGTAGAGATGGATCATTTAATCTTTTTGTGGAATATGATCCAAACCATGTTTCTTATACAGACATGAACAGGAAATGGTAAACTGCTTGCTTTTCATTCTGACTACTCTTTTGTGATGTAATGCCACTTTTTGAATCCCTTTGTACGCTGGGTCACACCTTGTGACATCAAGTCCTTGATTCTTGTATGGCCGGATTCAGTCAGCTTGGAAAGGGTGGTACCTTTTGAAGGAAAGGATCACGTAAGTTCTGAGGATAAGACTTTTAGGGCTGAGCAAGTCATTGTGATGGTGGTTGGCACCTTGTTCCTTTGGAAGTCCGTCATCAAGAATTTCAGGGGCATATCATTTGATATTTTGATTGTAAAGAGGGGAGGGGAAACCAAGTCATTTTGACATGTCATGATTTTTTGATGGATTCATGATCCTTTTCTTTTGCCAATATTTGTTTTTGGGCTTGCCCTTTGTTTTGATATAATATACTTACTATTCTTATCTAAAAATGCATCAAGTTTATATGAACTACGATTCGTTAGCTTCTGTCAATTATAGTAATTTTCTTATATAGTATCTCGTTTTCCATAGTTTTTTGACAGGCAGAGGCTGTTTACCACCATTTTCAATCCTACACGTTTGGCCAATGGAGAAGGCTCCACATTGGGAACTCTTATATTTGACATCGAGTTGGTCAGCCTGAGGCATCATTAAGGTCGACCTTCAACATTGTCAAAACGACATCTTTATGCTGAAGCAGTTACACAAGAAGGTGAGAATGTTATCATACTATCAGGCTCCTTGTGTTCTTGAGTGGTTAGAAGAAAAGGAGTAAATATGTACAGATATCGATTTGTAAGCTTGAATTGATTTGTATGTTACATACTCCCATTCCCCCCACCCCCGTCGAATTCTGTGTAAATTAAACAATATTGGGCTTTGGGCAGCATCAATTGATTGCAAGCTTATTTTTCTCATAAAAAAATAATTGATTGTAAGCTTATATTGATCTTGTTGTAAATGATTGTTGGTGAGCTTAAGATCTAGTAATTGAACTATATCATTCATTGCTTAATTTAAAACTGAGGGCTCATTGGTTCCTGCAGATTTCCATGAAGATTTCATTGTGAACAATCATTTCACATCGGGACTCCAAGCAGTTTCCCAACCTGTTGATATCACTGATCAACCTGAATCGTCAAGGTCGCTAACAGACCCGACCCAACACTTCTGAAAAAGGAACCAAAAACTCAATCTGCTAATTCCAGGTTTAGGTTTTTATTTTCTTATTTTGTCAATGCCATCTATTAAATCAGACCCTGGCTCAACCCAACATACACACCTTGCCAACCCTAGTCCGTGACCACCTTACCCCTTAACAATTAACAGATTCAAGCAACAATTTGTGTCTGTTCACAATCTTGTAGGACTTCCACCTCTAATCTGAATGTGGATTAAATTCATAGCAATTGGCCTAACCTTGAGGAAAACTTTCCTAACCCATGAGCAATCATTAGGCTAAATTCTTTATTTATGAGATTTAAGGGTTAGGAATTGGTAGAGTAGATGAGATTAGAGATCACTAATATCTTTGTAGGATTAGGGTGACGGAAGTTAAAGAGCCTTTGAAAAAAAAAAAGATAGGAAAGACATTAGGACCATATAATATTCCAATTGAGGTTTGGAAATGTATGGGAGACGATGTCTTATCATGGCTAACTAAACTTTTTAACAAGATCATTAAAACTAAAAAAATGCCAGATGAGTGGAGGAAAAGTATTGTAGTCCCGATATACAAGAACAAGGGGGATATTCAAAATTGTTCCAATTATCTTGGGATCAAGCTTATGAACCACACAATGAAACTATGGGAGAGAGATTGAACATTGACTAAGATGTGAAACTAGAGTGTTTGAAAATCAATTTGGATTTATGCTTGAGAGATTAACAACTGAAGTTATTTTCCTACTTCGGTGATTGATGAAAAAGTATGGAGAAAAGAAGAAAGATCTTTACATGGTCTTTATTGACATAGAATAGGCATATGATTAGAGTACCAAGAGAGATCATTTGGTGAGTTTTGGATAAAAAATGAGTCCCAAGTATATATATTGACATAGTTAAGGATATGTATGGTGGAGCGATAACTAGTGTTAGAACAATTGGTGGAGAGACAAGTGAGACTTCGAAGACTCTTCTGAGGACTAGTTCTCCTGCTTAGAAGCTCTTGTCTTAACTTTTTTGTTGTAGTACTGCTTAAGTTTTTTTATGGTAGGCAGCAATTCTAATTTGTGCACTTTCCATTTTTTCTTCTAAAAGGTCTAGACATAGAGCTATTTGTTGTTCATTGTCTGGTGCATTAGTAGCAGTTATTCGAAGAGTGGGCTCCTTGAGCTCAGTTGGTATGATAGCTTTCATGTCGTAGGCTAAAGAAAAAGATGTCTCCCTGATTGGTTGTCTCTTAGTAGTCCAGTAAGCCCAGAGCACTCCATGCAAATCCTCTACCCATCTCCTTTTGCTTTTTCCAAGCGCTTATTGAGGGCATCCAATATTGTTTTGTTAGACACCTTTGCCTGTCCGTTGGTTTGTGGGCATCTTGGTGTAGAATAATAGTTAACTATGTTGTATTATTCGGATAAGCTTTTGAATTGCTTCCCATCAAATAAATGACCATTATCGGTGGCAAGTGCCTTTGGAATGCCGAATCTACATATGATGTTTTTCCAGACAAAACTATTAAGTTATGTTTATCTTGTTCTTGGGTAAGCTTCTACCTCAATCCATTTAGTGAAGTAATTAGTGCCACTAGGATGTACTGCCTTTGACCAGAGGCCTTAGACAGTAGTCTGATGATGCCAAACCCCCACTACATAAACAGCCACAGGCTAATGAAGGGCTTGATTTCTTGTGTCGGTTGATGACTCATAGGTGCAAACCTTTGACACTTATCATACTTCTTGATGAATTGTTACTTATCCTTTTGCATGTAAGACCAATAATAGCCTTGCATTAGTGCTTTGTGAGCTAATGACCTACCTCTAGCATGGTTGCCACATTCTCCTTCATGAATTTCATTGCAGACATATTGAACTTGGTTGGGCCCTAATCATTTCAAATAAGGTCCAATATAGGTATATAGTTGATTGTCAACGAGGACATACCTAGCTACCCTTTGTCGCAGTTTACTTGATTCTTTGTCTTCATTGGGTAAGATGCCACTTTGAAAATATTGGACGATAGAGTCCATCCAGGTAGGCCATGATCCTACTTGTTGTATATTGTTTTGTTTCTCTGCTTGTGAGATACTCTGCTTCGGTAGATATAAGACTAGTATGTCTTGTTTCTTCTTTGATTTTAGCATTGAGGCTAGACTTACGAGAGCATTTGTATGAAAATTTTACTCATGGGAGTTGTTGTAGTGCCGCATGGTGAAACTTCTTTAGTTTTGACCGTATCATCTCAAGGTAGGATGTCATCCTTGGATCTTTAGCTTTGTGTTGTCCTTCAGCTTGCTTGGGTATGAATTGTGGGTCGCTATGGATGATCAAGTTTTTGGTTCTAAGATGCTGAGCTAGTTGTACCCCTGCGAGGAGTGCTTCATATTTTGCCTCATTGTTGGAAGTTTGAAATCCCTAAATTAAAGATTGTTCCAAAATGTCTCCTTCCGTGGTGATAAGCACAATCCCTGCTCTTACTTCCTTTGCATTAGAGGCCTAATCCACAAATAATTTCCAAATGGGATGCGTCTTCTCTTTTGGAGGGTAAGCAGCTTTTGGTGAAATTTTGGCTAGGAAGTCTACAATGACTTGACCATCTGAGTCACTTGGGGCTGATATTGGATATCGAATTCCCCGATCTCTATAACCCATTTGGCAACTCTTCCAAAGAGTTTCATTTTTGGATAAAATTGTTTTGATTGGGAGGCTTGTGATGACAATAATAATATGTGCTTGAAAGTATGGGCGCGACTTTCTGGGGGCACTTACCAAGGCAAGTGCCACTTTCTCCAAATGAGTGTAGCGTGTCTCGACATCAAGAAGAGATTTACTGGTGTGGTTGACGGTTTCTAGTTCCCATCATCTCTTAGCAAGACCAAACTGATGGCTACTAGTGAGACAGATATGTAGAGGAATAGTTTTTCCTTTGGTTGGGGTTTTAAGAGCAAGGGAGGAGAGCCGAGATATTGTTTGAGCTGTTGAAAAGCCTTTTCATAGTGTTCATTCCAATCAAACCTTTTGTTTGCCTTCAGGAATTGGAAGAAGGGCTTACATATGTCACTAGATTTGGAGATGAACTAGTTTAAGGCTGTTATTCTTTCAGTAAGCCTTTGTATTTCTTTAATGTTGGTAGGAGAGGGCATCTCAACTATCGCCTTGACTTGAGTGGGATTAGTTTCTATCCCCCCTTTTATGAGCCTTTGTACTTTAATGTTGGTAGGAGAGGGCATGTCGACTAGCGCCTTGACTTGAGTGGGATTAGTTTCTATCCCTCCTTTTGTGACCAAATATCCTAGGAACATGCCTGAGAACATCCAAATGTGCATTTCACAGGGTTAAGTTTCATCTGATATTTCTTGAGTAACTGGAATGCTTTTGGGAGGTGAAGAGTGTGATCTTTTATGTGTTGACTTTTCCCTAGCATATTGCCTACATAAACTTCTATGCTGATGCTGATGTGATCCTTAAAAATCTTGTTGATGAGCCTTTAGTAGTTAGCTCTTGCATTTTTCATGTCAAAAGGCATGACCCGAAACAATCTAATCCTTGCTCGGTGATGGAGGTTTTTTCTTGATTTGATGGGTGCATGAGAATTTGGTTGTACCTTGAATATGCATCCATGAATGATAAAACTTAATGACCGGTTGTAGCATCTATGAGCTAGTCAATCTTTGAAAGTGGAAAGTTATCTTTAGAACAGGCTTTGTTTAGGTCGGTGATGTTAGAATAGGTGTCCTGACAAAGCCATCATAGATACTTTTTATGTTATTTATTTGTTTGACATTATAATAAAATA
>JAOXJP010016495.1:0-17515 GCA_025762735.1 Platanus orientalis | reverse complement strand
AAAATATTGTTGAAAAATTCATGGAACAGTGAGATATTGGAATACATTCTCTCTTTCTCTCTCTCTCTCTCTCTCTCTCTCTCTCATGTAGGAACTATCGAGGGAAAACAATACAGCAATAAGAAACTTTGGAAGTTGTGGGATTAGAATAGGGAAGGAATTTCTTAAAGTATTTAACAAAAGGTTATGTGTAAACCAAGCGTATCACCATTGTTCAGGGCATTATTAATGCTAGAACTGATCTTGTTTGCTTGTAGGAAACCAAGTTGGGGAGGTGAATGATGTGATTGCTAAAGAGATTTGGGGCATGAGCTCTTTTGTCTTGGTTAGCCCTCCTGTCTTGGGGGGCGTCAAGGGGTATTCTCCTTATATGGAATGAGCTTAAGTTGGAGGTGTTTGAGCATGAGCTGGGTGCCTTTTCTATATCTGTCCGTTGTAAGTTGATTGATGACCATAAGGAATGGGTCTTTTCGGATGTTTATGGTCCTACCTTGTACTGTAAGGTTGTTGATTTCATGGGTGAGATGGACAATGTTAAGGTTAGATGGGATCTACCTTGGTGTCTTGGGAGTGACTTCAACTTAGATTCTCTTATAAGAAAAAAGGTGACTCCTGTCAGGATGGGAAGGTGCAAAAGTTTAGGGAATTTATTAATGGATGGAATTTGATAGATCGTCCCTTTAAGGAGGCTAAATTTACTTGGTGGAATTTTCAGAATAATCATTCCTTGAGTAGATTGGATCAGTTTCTCTTTTGTGGTGAGTGGGATGACCTGTTTCAGGGTAGTCACCTGGTGGCCCTCCCTTATATCTCCTTAGATCACACTCCTATGGGTTTGGATTTATGGAAGAAGAAAGGGCACTCTCTGGGGATGATCAAGTGCTTAGGGAGCCTCTGAAGGAGTTTTAGTTATTGGCTATCAAGGAAGAGACCTTTGGAGATAACATTCTCGAATTAATTGGTTGAAAGATAGTGATTGAAATACAAAATTCTTTCTTATAGTGGTTTCTCATCATAAAAACTCCAATGAGATTCATGGGTTTATGATTAATGGGGTTTGGACTCAAGACCAGGAGGTAATTAGGAATGAAATTGAGACTTATTATATGAATCTTTTTTAGGAAAATCAACATTCTTGGGCGGTTCTTGATAATATGGATTTTGAGCAGATCTCTAAGGTTGAGAGATCCTTGTTGGAGAGGCCTTTCTCAGAAGAGAAAATTGGGTCTACTTCTATGGGCATGAAAGGGGATAAACTATAAAGCACTAGGCTTAGATGGCTTTACCATCTTTCTTTCAGTGTTGTTGGAGTATTATTAAAGATGATCTTTTAAAAGTCTTTGCGGAATTCTATATATCAGAGGAATTTTATGATCACCTAAATAATACTTTTATTGCACATATCTCTAAGAAGAGATGTGCTAAGGAATTGAAGGATCTCAAACCCACTAGTCTCATGAGCAGTGTGTATAAAATAATTGCTAAAACCCTCACCGTGCGCTTAAAGTTGGTTATGAAAGATATCATTGCTCAACCCCAGGGGGTGTTCATTAAGGGGATACAAATTTTGGATAATGTGCTTATTGCCAACAGCTGTATTGAGGATCGTCGTTTGTTTGGCAATTGTGGTGTATTATGTAAGTTGGATGTGGAGAAGTCCTATGATCATGTTAATTAGAATTTCTTGGATCATGTTCTTGGTAGGTTGGGGTTTGGGGTGAAATGGAGAAGCTGAATTTTCTTTTGCATTAGGTTGGACTCTTTTTCTGTCATGGTGCATGGAACTCTGGTGGGTTTCTTTAGAAATTTTAGAGGCTTGAGACATGGTGATCTTTTATCCCCTACTTGTTTATCATGGTTTTTAATGTACTAAGCAAAATGATTTCGAATGCAGAAAGAGGTTATATCTCAGGGCTTAAGGTGGGATCTGGGAGTGTCTTCATATCCAATCTACAATTTACAGATGATAAGATGATCTTTTATGATGCGGATTTGAGATAAATTGGCTATTTGCGATGCATTCTTTGTGCTTTTGGACCGTTTATGGGTTTGATCAATAATTTGGCGAAGAGTGAGATGTTTGGGTAGGGGATGTTAGGGTTATGGACAGTTTCGCTTGGATTTTGGGTTGTATGATTGGGAATCTTCCTTCTACCTATCTAGGGTTGCCTTTGGGTGCGTTTTTCAAGTCGAAGGTGATTGAAAGAATTGAAAGTAGATTGGAGTCTTGAAAAGCCTCATTGCCTTCTAAAAGGGGTAGGCTTACTTTGATCAAGGTAGTCTTGACTTCCATTCCCAATTATTTTTTGTTGCTTTTCACCATTTCGGCATCAATTGCTAATTACATTGAGAGTTGTTGAGGAACTTTTTATAGAATGATTTCTCCGATCACCACCATTTCTATCTTGTGGATTGGAATGTTGTGTGTAAGTCCATTTTCATGGTGGCCTGGGAATTAAGAAGATTTGGTCCCATAATTCGGCTCTATTGGCCAAGTGGTTGTGGTCTTTGTAGAGGTTTGGGAGGAAGATGGATAGTTTATGGCGGAGGGTGGTGGATGCTAGATTTGGGTAGCGGTCTGTGTGGGATTCTAAGGATGTTCATGGGAGGCATGGGTGTTGTATTTGGAAATCTATTTTGAAAGTGAAGGAGATTTTCTGGAGGTTTATTAGATTCCAGTTGGGGTCTAGCCAAGATATCAAATTCTGGCAGGACATACGGGTTGGGGAAGTCCCCTTAGAGGGGAGGGTTAGGAGAGTTTTTCCTTTGGTGGAGGATAAGTAAGTTTCAGTGGCTAACTTTCTTAATTTTGAAGCGTCTGTATAGATGTCGAGGATTAGAAGACACCTTCATGATTGGGAAATGGGGGCGTGTGTAGCTTGTTGAGTGTCCTATATGGGTTTAGGCATGTTCTTGATGGGTTGGACGCTATGGTTTGGAGTCCTTTGTGTAAGGGTTTATTCTCTACCAAGTCCATGTACAATGAATTGACCGGGATCGTGTATGAGATGTTTCCTTTTAGAACGATCTTGAATCCGGGAATCCCTTCAAAATTTTGTTTCTTTTTGGAATCTGAGATCGTGTCTGATGCCCAAGCAGGGGTATTTTGGTAATTTTGGGTTTCTGCCGGGAAATTCCAGAATTGTCGTTCTGGGTTTCTTTCCCCTCTTTCCTCCCTTTCTTCCTCTCTAAACTTTTCTAATTCCCTCTCCTTGATTCTTCTCTTTGTGTACATTCCTAACAAATTTTCTACTTGGGGTGTGTTTAAAGTTCATTCTTGGTGGGTTTAGTTGTGTACTTGGTTCCACGACATTACTTGAGTTCTTGATTGAGTTTTTGGCTATTAGCCTACATCAATTTTGGTATCAGAGCTATTGTGTTGCATCAAAAGGGTTTTGAAAGCTCTAAATATTTTAAACGTATCAAATTAAGTGTTAAAGTCTTAATATAATTATATAAAAAAAAAGTGTTTGTCTCAATATTACTGTTTTAAAAAGTCATAATTTAACCAAATAAAAATAAAAAGAACAAAAATTGTAAACCTTAGTATTGTTTTGATCACTGTTTTGGGTAATATATCAGGCTTGTGCCCTTAACATAAATCGAGCCTCAAAGGGGTTTGAATCCTAAAAGCTGTTTTCCTTGAGTCGTACACCGAGGTGGGCTTCAAGACTTATCCCTCTCTAGCTTTTAAAGCACTAGTATGTATATGGTGTCAACTTACATATTTGCAACTTCTCTCTTTTGCGGATTTGGTAGTTTTGAGGTTTCATGGTGCTCTGTGCAGGTAGGGTTGGGAAAACTTCGCTTGTGTTGCGGTACGTGAATAACTTCTTCTCTGAGAAACAAGAAGCAACTGTTCAAGCTTCTTATCTGACAAAACGCCTTGTTATTGAAGGGGTGCCCATTACTCTAGCTATCTGGGTGAGATTTCTTATCCTTCATCTCTTTGAGTTATATTGATTGCGTGAACTTGTCTTCTTTCATCATGGATCTTTGGGAAACCATATTATATTATGGCCTGTGCATGCTATCTATAATGATCTTTGCTAAAAAGCTTAGTTTTGGAGATTTCTTTTCCAATAAAAAGATGTCAACAGCGTTATGGCCTGGAGTAGAAATTAATGTGCTATAAAATAGTAAATGTTTTTATTACTAGTACCATGTGACTAGGAAGTGTGGGGTTACAATCCTGTCTTCTTTTTTTTCTTTTTTCTGGGGCCATCTTTTTCTGCATCAACCAGGGGGTGAATGCCTTCATTTTGGTACCATTAAGAAGCTTATCTGATTAGATATACAACAAGCACAAGGTCACCCAATTCAAACATGATTTGAGTTATGTATTGCTAAAATATAGACAAGGTGCAGGTTTATGAATTTCTTTATGCTATCTGGGTGTGTTTTCTTATCCTTACCTTCTCTATGCTTTGAGTTATATTGATTGATGAATTTTTTCCCTTCATCAAGGACCTTGGAAGACGCATAATTCGTTATTTTCTTGTTTTTTCTCCATGCTGTCGATACTGTTCTTCCTTTCCAAGTTTCTCAACCAAGCGTTAAAGACTTAGTTTTTTGATGACATATTTTTCAACAATGATAACCATATTGTCAACAACAATATGCCTTGGAGTAGAAATTAATCAACTATAAAATAGTAAATATTCTTATTACAAATGCCATGCATCTGGGAATGTGGGGCTACATTTTGTCATATTTTTCTCGGGCCATCTTTTTATGCATCAATGAGTGTGCAAATGCCTTGATTTTGATATCATTAAGAATTTTATTCCATTAGATATTCAATGACTCCAAGGTAACATAATTAAAACATGAGTTGAGTGAGGTATGGCTATATGGACATGTTGTAGTTGCACAAGTTTACGGTTATATAATTAGTTTGTGTCTTCCAAGAAGTATCTCTAAGTTCCAGCAAGTAGCTTTAGTTATGCAGATTTATGATAATTCTAGTTCCTTTAATTATAGTTATGTATTTTTAATTTGATTCAGAATTGTCAAGTTGAGTTTAGATTTGGGGAGGTTTCTTTATTATATCTAATTGTAGGACTAATAAAAGGAGGTGATCAAGCCTCTATATATACCTCTTTCCCCCTTAATTTTGGTATAGTAAATGTAAATTTTGTTTCACAAATAGTACTGCAATGATTGCAACATCCCTTGGATGGGACATCCAGGCTTTGAAGGTAAGGCTCTTCCCATTGATATGACTTCAAGAATTCTTGAAGTAATTGTGTCATTCTACTTCTGTACTTCAAATTATAGCTTCTTTATTTTCCTGATTTCTACTCATCTCTTGAAATCCCTAACCGTCTTCTTGTTCATCCAAGCAACAATGTGCCCTCTTTTTTCTTTTTCCTTTTTTCTTTATTTTTTCTTCTTTTGGTAGCTCTAATCCATCCATATTTTAAAGTTTAAACCATAATACCCTAAACCAAATTTTTTGGCTATCTTTTTAAACCCTAATTTGTTTTTTGAACACACTGCTGTTTCAGGACCTTTTTCTGCCCTAAATCCTTACTACTGTCTCTTCAGTCTAAATTTTATGCTTATCCCAATCGTGGGAATCTAAGGGCAAACCTCAATTTTTCTAAGAGATTGGGTATGTCCTACACCATATCTTTCATATTTATGTTACACTATATCAGTGTCCGATTCCCCCCACGTGCCCCCCACAAAAGAAAAAAAAAAGAAGAAAAAAGATCAATGACCTATTAAGTAATTAGTTTTTACAGGGGTTTGGGTCTACACCATATGATTCACATAAGATGCTTTGCTTCTCCAAATCCCATTTTGAGTGCTTTGTCCATGTAACTTTCTATGGTGTAAATAATGAATAAGTTGAAGTCTTGACACATTTTAGTTTTCAGACCTACAATATAAGGCTTGGGAGTTTGAGACACAAATTTATTCAACATATAAAGTGGGAAGACATATGTGAATTATTGCGGACTCTCGGGTTTTTCCCTTGATTGTATTTTGTGGAATGACTCACAAAGGCATGCAAGTTGAGAATATGTACTGTCCTGAATTTCCTGATATGGTGATTTCATTGGGTAGTGCAATTGCATTTCACAGCTTAAGTTGATTGGTAGAGTAATTCTTTTATACCTGGTGGATGTCAAACCTCAAGTGTAGGAAGCTTTACTCCAGGTGTGGGCTGTGCTTCAGAATTGTTATCTATTTCCACAGCCATCATTGCAGATCCAACTCTTTCAATTTGGTTTTCTTGAGTACAAAAGCTTATATTTCAATGAACTATTGTTATTCGAACTGTTTTTCCTTAGGTTTGAGAATTTGTATCACAATTGCTTAGTGATTTAGTATTTCGTTGTAGTTTGGAACGCTTGATTAAAAAAAAGAGTTTTGGAAGGTCTTTTTGTCATGATTTTGGTTATATGGACTTCCTACCAAAATATGGTTGGATGTTTAAAGTTTATATATATAAAGGTGAAATTTGAGATCTTGGAAAGGCTATAAATATTATACATTCATCTTTTTTTAGAATAATGATGATTTTATTAAAGAAAAAGGTGAAGAATATAAAAGATATACAAGCAGATGACAGTCCCATTGAGGATTTGTCCCCTTTGGTTGTAATTGTCAAATATGCTGACTCATACTAGCAACAGACCTTACCATATTTGGATCAATGAAGCCATTACTTATTAATCTCATATATTGACTTGGCAAGATTAATTACACCTTCTTATGTGACCTAGCGCGCGCGCGCGCGTGTGTGTGTCGTGTGTGGATAACAAAAATATTATTAGAAAAGAGGTAAGAAAGCACTAGGGTGTCTATTGCCCAAAGTAGACAATGCAGCTAAACAAGTAACATTTACAATGGAATAGAGGTCCTGCTACCATATGAGGTCTAACCACTCCCTTTTTGACAAGATCATCGGCAATAGAATAGATGCATCAATGCTGATGTTTTCATGCCATAGATTAATCAGCATATTTATTAATTTATTTGTGATTAATTTCATTTTTATTTTATACATCATTGAATATCATATTATTAAATCTGATAAAAGAAACTATGTAATTTAATTTTAACTGAGATGGTTAAGGTTGGCCTGTTCATGTCTCAAATTTAACTCAGCTTGTACCTCTCCAAGTGACTTGAGTAAGTTTGGAGGCTTGGACCATTTATATAGGATATAGTTTTTTTTTTTTTTTTTTTAATATATTTGCTTAACATTTATGGAGCAGCCATGTTGGGCAGCCAACAAACAACACATACATAAAATGAGTGTGGCTGAAATGCAGATGTTGAGAACTTGAGATGGATGAGTGGTAAGACTAGAAAGGATAGAATTAGTGATGACTCCATTTGTGGGAGTTTAGGTGTAGCACCAATAGGTGATCAACTGAGGGAAAGTCGATTGAAATGGTTTGGTCATGTGCAACGAAGACCAATGACTGCACCAGTGAGGAGGAGTGAGATGATGCAAGTTGAAGTTGCTAGAAGGACCAGAGGAAGGCCGAAATTGACCTGGGTTGAAATAGTAAGGAGAGACATGGCAGCTTGTAATTTAACGGCAGATATGGCCCTAAATAGAGCGGAATGGCGGAACGGGATTCATGTAGCCGACCCCAAATAGTTGGAATAAGGATGTTTGTTGCTATTGTTGTTGTATCTGCTTAGCATTTCCCCCTACATGATGCTTTGGTAATGTGATAAATGATTAATATATCATTGGATTGTTTGCACCATGATGGCAGGATACAGCAGGACAGGAACGCTTTCATGCTTTGGGTCCAATATACTATCGTGATGCAGATGGTCTGTATTTTATTTCAAGCTGCCTGTTTCCTCTATTGACATGAATGAGATTGCCATGTCTCAATGTCTAAGTCAGCACTCACAGTTACTGTGTTATGATTGGCTGCAGCAGCGCTTTTGGTATATGACATCATGGACAAAGATACCTTCGTTAGGGTGAGAAATTGGGTCAAAGAACTTCAACAAATGGCTTCCAAAAACATAATCATGGCAATTGCTGCCAACAAAAGTGATTTAGTTAGATCAAAGAAATTTGATCTTCAAGAGGCTGAGAGGTATGATGAGGTTTTCTTTTTCCATGTAGAAAACAGAAATTAAGACCATCCACATTTTGAACACTCGTGTTTGAATAATGGTGCATTACATTCTTTTTGTATGACTTTTCAATTGCTGTTGATGAGAACATGGTGCTGGTACAATTTGGTGAACTTAAATGAATCTTCAAGAACGTTAAGCATACGCTTAAAGCCTAAAACACAATTTTATCTATATTTAAATTGTAAGTGGAAATATTGAAATTATTTGAAGAACTTCATTCATGTCCTAAGCATATAATTCAGCAGCCTTACTTTTTCACAGGGCAAAGTCACATATGGAAATTGGATTCATTAACCACTTATAAAGACTGACTTATTATCACATAAAGGAGTAAAATATTGAAGTTATTTGAAGAACTTCATTCATGTCCTAAGCATATCATTCAGCAGCCTTACTTTTTTTACAGGGCAATGCCACATATGAAAATTGGATTCATCAACCACTTCTAAAGAGTGACTTATTACCATAAAAGGAGTTAAATACATTCCCGTTTTAATTCTAATAAATTTAGGTACTAAATAAATAGTACTGATTAGATGCTAGTGTGTAAAAAAAAGGGGGGGAGGGGAAGTCATCTACCTCCATGTTCTTAGACCAGTGTAACAGGTTCTCATTACAGGGAGGCATTTTATGGTGAAAAAAATTGGACACTAATGAACATTCAAGTGTTCTAGCAATTTTTAGCACCATACGGTTAGGCGTGAGGCGTGAGGCGTGAATCATGGTTTCAAATCTCAGTCAAAAACCTTGAGGCACAAGTTTTGAGGTGTGAGGCATGAATCATATTTTCAAATCTGTGATTCTGTAAGGATCACCCAATCTAGCCCATTAAGCCTTGCCAATTTACATCAGATTCACCAATCCCATTTTTTAAACCATGGCATGAATGAGGCGTACACCTCATGGTGAGGCTGCAGCTTTTTTCACACCAAATCCAGAGACATGCACCTCTTGAGCATGTCACTTAGGTTTTAAAGTACTAGAAGAAAATTCAAGATAACTGTAATTTATGAATGTGTGCTTGTGTACGACAGCTTTCAAGTCCAATAAAAAAATGGGAGTGGCTTCCTCATTTGACAAATCAAGCAACCCTCTTCTCATTTGACTGGTTTTACAATATAATCATGTAATTTATACTTAACAGAATGCAATTGATCAGGCAATTAAATTTATATATATATGGTGCTCATGAGGCTTTTAGGCTTTTAGGCAAGCACCTCCTGATGCCTTGGCATTATGGGATTTTTAATAGTAAACAGAATCTATAACAGTAGTACAAGACCGAATTGTGACAGCTGGATAAAATTTGTTGTTAGTCGAGTGGATATAAGCTTAAAATATAACCAAATCTAGGAGATTAAACTTGAAAAACAAAAATTTGACTTACAGTTAAAGATGAGACAGTTACCAAGAATGTGGAACTAATCACTATGTGATGTAACAACATGGCTCTGATACCAAATTTGATGCAGTACTAGTCACAAAACTCCCCTTAGACAAATTTTCAAACACTTAGAAGGCAAAAGAATTCCGAGCAGAAAATTGATATGCAATAGAACCAAGGATTCTTGAAGTTTAAATTCCTTGTTGCAAGATCGGTCTATGTATGCAGCCAGTTGTATGAGACAGACTCCCTTTTAAGAAACCTGATGAACAAAGCTCAATCACAACCTGCTGAAAGGATTTATGTCACTTAGGTTTAGAGTTTGATCACCCAAAACACACAGGGGATTGGTCTTGAGCCTGCCGCAGGTATTAGGATATGAATCCCTAAGTAAAATAAAGGTTTCAAGCAAAAGATGCTTACTGTAAAGCAGGGACAGCAGGTTTGAATGGATTTTGGAATAGGTGATGAGTCTGCCGATTGATATACTTGGGTTTTGGGTTTTGACAATCCAAAGCACTAAGGATGGTCCTCCAAAGTCTACTGCAGGGTTTATGTTACTAAAACCTATGTAAAATTCTGAAAATCTCAAAGCTTAGGTGCTGGAAACAATTTCTGGGCAGGGATTGAAGGATTTCTTGATTGATTTCTTTAGAGTTTAAGGGTTTTCAAAGGGAAACAGGTTAAAAGGTGGTAAGGATGATATATCAGTTGGGAGAATGAGGTGGGGAAATGAACTAGGTTGGCCAGCAGGTGGGTGATGTATAGGTTATAGGGGATGGGTTTTAGAGGTTTAGAAGATGTTCTAGGTTAAGGGAATATGTTTCTTGAAAGGTTTCTTTAATGGGTTTTCTGGTTTTGGTGGATTTTGGACTGTCCAACTGGAGAAGATGAAAGGGAAAGTGGTTTAGGGTTGATGGAACACAAAGGATAGGGAGAGGTGTTGATCAGATGGTGTATGGGTGTGTAAGGATGATGAAGGTGATGTAAAAAAAAGGATGGCTATGGCAGAAATAAAAAGAACAAGAAAACCAGGGAAATATGTGGGAGAGAAGAAGAAGATGAGGGAGAAGTTGATGGAGAGGGATAGAACAATGCCTTGAAGGAAATCACCAACCCTTAACCTTGGGAAATACCAACCCAAGTCTCTTGTTTAGGCAAATAAGGGAGAAATTTTCTTCAGCCATGTGAAGAAGGAAAGCAAATTTGCTTCAATTTTTATTCAAATATCCATTAAAAAACAAGTACAAAACGTAGGGTTGTCTTATAAGCCAAAACCCTACCTAATTTAATCATAGCCGTCAAACACAAAGATATTATATCCCTCAAATCGTGTGGAAGAAATTTTTCCATGCAAAAACCCTATTTTGAAGTTAATTACAACTTTGTCCTATATAAAAAACTAGAATTCCACCTATGCCCTACTTTAATAACTAATGAAAACAGAAAATAAACTAATAAAATCTCTACTAAACCACTCTAAAACTAAACTAAATTCTTGCTAAGATACTCCCATGCTCCTCCTTGCTCCTCATCATGCGTGGACCCCACCATGGCCACATGTGGGCCCCACCTTGCCGCCATGTCCTCATCACTATGTTAATTCAAATGCAAGGTTGGAATACTACAATATGAAGCCCATTGCTGATATGAATATTGATGCAATATGCATGTAAGATAATGAATGTGTACACAGGAGATAGGAATAAGATTATTAAGGCAACAAAGAGAAATAAAATATATTCCTACTTACACTATTACATGCAAAATTTAAGTGGATCTTTAAGTTAGGTTCAACATGCATTAAAGAAATTGGGAAAAAAATAATAATAAACAAGCCAAAGACCTAATCTATATATTAAAGTATACTAACTAATTTAAAGACTTTGAACATTTAAATAGGCTGTCCAAAATCTGACAGTAAAAAAACAATGCTAAAAGTAATCGAAACACGGTGATAATGAAGGGGAAATAACAACTAGATGTGGGACTTTGCATGGAGAGTAATTAATGGCTGTAATAGGTGTTATTAAGGTTCAAAACATGGACTGTGGATGTTAGGAAAGTATTTAGAAAAATAACCTCAACAGTTTTCAGGCATATGCCAAAGCCCCAACCAATTACTACTCTAAAGAGTTAGAAAGAGATCACATAAGAGAAGTGCAGCACCTGTGTGACTATGGCCAGCTGTCCTTATATGCTCTTGTGTAGGAATCCTTCCACAAATAAATCTCCTCAAATAAAGCAATTGAAGATGACAACCTAATCAGGTTGTCTATAGGTGCTGCCACCCCTGTAAGGGTGGAGTTTCAGATCGAAGGAAGTTTTCGGATGGGGACCACCTCTTCTAGTGTCACCCAAGGGTGTGAAAAACCTTGACAAAACCCAATCATCAAAAGCTTAAGAGGTTTGGTTGTGGTATCTGATCTTCTACGACCTATTCCAGCAAGGTGTGTTCACGCCTGGTATGAAATAACCCAGATGGGTTTTGATCTGGTGAAGGCTTTTGGTGGTGGAATTCTTACTGAAGGATCGTCCAAGGGTGTATAACACCCTAGAAAAATAAAAACTACCAAAAACCATTGTTGTGTTGGAATGGTACCCGATCTCCCAAAGAGTGATTTTCACTCCGTTTCACGCCTGGCACTGTAGAAATCTGATGTAACTTTCTTCAAACAGCAATTAAGGTCAATCTTCCACTAGAGTAGAATCGTCCAGCCCATGATGATGTTCTAGAAGTGATGAATCAATCAAAACTTTGATATTGAATGTGTGGTAATGAGTTCTTTCACAAGTATTGAATTTCAGCAATACAAAAACTGTAAAACTAAGAAGAAGATGAAGAAAAGAATAGGGAAAGGGAACCTTTAACCCAAAGGGAGGGAGTGGCCTCCACCACCAATGTTAAACTAGGTGGGGGTTTAGTCCCATTTCAGGGTTTTGGGTTTTCTTCCTGCAGAACAAAGGAAGAAGAAGAAGACTTTCTCAAGATCACATAACCTCCAAATAGCTGGTCATGGGGCTCTTATAATGATCCCACGGCTAGGTTTACATAAGAAAGTCCCTATGTGGACTAAAATATCCCCCATGCCCAACTACAAATATTGAAACTACCATCTACCAAAATAAATGTCAAAAATACCATAATAACCAACAATAGACTAGAATACCCACAAAATTCTGTGTTCCCCCTTTTACAAGAAATACAAATAACATTAAAAAAACAACTAAACTAGCTGTGATCATGAACCAATCATCATCTCGCCATGTTGTCCTCATCAAATATCCTTGCGAATTATTGGTTGCTCTACTCAGATGAATGTCTGTCTAAGCTTTACAAAAGCTGTGATCTGGAACACTATGAGCATACTTCCAGTTCTGCTAGATCCTTTTTGAATTAACTTGATTATTTCTGAATGCAGCTATGCAACATCTATTGGAGCACAGCTTTTTGTTACCTCTGCCAAATTGGGTTCTGGAATAGAAGAGGTTTTCATGGACATTGCAACCCGTAAGTTATAGCTACTTAAGTGCTTATCTTCCAAATGGCTATTATTTTGCCTTATCTGAACCTGGACTTGGGTCTTCATGTGGAATGGCTACATTCTGACTTGACCAATCTAGTATCAAAGAAAAGGCTACTATGGAAAACTTTTCCTCCTGGAGATTATTAGTTATGTATTGCATATATTCTTTGTACATCTTTAATGTGCACAATTTATCTCAGTATTTGCACAGGGCTTTTAAGTATAATTCTAACCGGTAATGCTGATATTAGTAGTGTCCCCTGTAGGAGTACTCCAGAAAAAGAGGAACAGTGAAGGCTTTTTCCCAACTCCACCAAAGAAAGGGATGCTCATTGTAGATGATGAGCCTGAAAAGGAACAACAACTGAAATGCTGTTCATAGTTCTGGCAGCATGGAAGACTACTGATAGGAAGGTCTTAAAGGTAGAAATTTGCACCTATGTTTTCGGACTCTCCAAACTTATTTGAAATATTGATCTACCTGAAAGAAGTCTAGATGCCAAATACCCCTTAAATGGAAATTATTTGAAATATTTGATCTGCCTGAAGCACCCACTAAATTGCATAATGCCAGGCTGTCATCTGCTTCAAGTCATTCATGTGTGTAACATTGTGTATGTACAGGGGGGGTTATATTAGGGCTAGGGATGGCAACAGGTTGGGTTTGGTATGGTTTTTGGTCAAACTGAATATAACCTGTGTAAGCCTAACCCAATCCGAACCTGGTCTAATCCACGAATGGGGTGTGGAAGACTGGGTCAAGACAGGGCAGGGAAAGAGATCGAGGGTAATAAACTCCAGTGAATGCTCAAAAAGATTAGATAGAGAGATTTACTCCCTCCTCCCACTCCCACCCCACAAAAAAAAAAGGAAAAAGAAAAATGAAGATTAGATAGAGAGAGACTCCCCTCAAACACTTAAATTTATCCACTTGAATTTATGGGTTCCAACCCAAACCTGACACAAGTTTCAATTGGAACTTGATCCAAAAGTCAATAGGGGTGGAGCAGAGTGGTTCACCAATTTAACCCACCACTTGGCCATCCTTTATTTAGGCCCTTGGAGATCCACTATACCTACTACTAACCTCCAGCTTTCTAAACTGGCTGGTCTATGTTTCAATCAAATGCTAGAAAGAGGTCATTACCCAGTGTTGGTCCCATAATTACAAGGTACTGGGAGAGGTGGACGGGAAACAGACCTAACCTTTGGCTTTTTGCACGAAGTGGCTGCTCGCGGACTTGAATCCACGTTTTCACACTGGACAGCCCAAGCCTTTTACCATTGCACCAAAGCAATGGCCCTAATCGTTAATAACAGCAGTCTAATAGTTTAGTGTTAGACCTTGTTACATTATATACATATGTAATGCCCCCTAAAGCAGAAAATGGCCCCTTTAACATATTTACTTCTAAACTTGTCTTGATTTTTTTCATCCATATTATGTCTAATGTTCAGCTTGTCATTGCTACAGATGAAATTACAAGCTATTTGTTCGACATTTCCCATGCCAGTTCTCTTTCAGAACCCTTGGATGTGGAAGGTATTTGACCAGTTAGATTGCCAGAGGTGTTTACACTGTTGAAATCTAAGATTGGCTCAGATTTCACAGCTCCAATTTTATCTCCAAATGTTTGTAAATTCATATTGTGTAAATGCAATTGTGAAGCCAGCCGCAGATCCAAGATTGAGGCATTTGTAAAATAGCATTGCGGCCAAATAATTGACCTTCACCCAAGGTTGTACTAGGTTCATCTATTACACTTTTTTCAAATGGCCAGAAATTATATGGTGATTCATGATGGTTTTGATCATCTGACCATCTGTTTTAATTTAACTCTTAAAGGCTATATATCTTACCTTTGGACCCAACTTGTTCGGTCAACTCATCACAACCCTCTTAGAATCCAGGTACGGTTTGGGTTGGGCATTTCCCAACCCCCACAACCTGCATTCCTTTGTTATTGCTTTTGTTTTAGAGAAACGGCTTGCGAAAGACCCGGTAGACAACAATCAAAGGAAGAAGGCTTTGAACACTCGACATGGATTAGAATCTAATAGGGGACAGCGTTTAAGTAGCTTTCTTGAAATCAATTTACTAATATTTCTTGCTTGTTAGTCTATAATCAGAAAATAAAGCACCCATGCTTGTGTAGACGTAAAGTTCTGACATTTTCATCTTATCTCAACAACAATAGCAGCAGCCTTATCCCAACTACTTCAGGTCTGCTACATGGATCCAATTCTGCCATTTCACTCTATCTTGGACCATTTATGCTCTTAATTAGCAGGCTGCCATGTCTCTCTTAACCACTTCAATTCAAATAAATTTTGGCCTTCCACTTGTCCTTTTAGTGCCTTCAATTTGCATTGTCTCTCTTCTTCTCATTGGTGCAGTCTTTGGTCTTTGTTGTATATGGTCAAACCACCTCAATTGACTGTCCATCATCTTAACACCCAGTGATGCTACACCTACGCTCTCATGAATGGATTCATTACTAATTCTATCAATTTTAGTCTTGTCATTCATCTATCTCAACATCCTCATCTCAGTCACGCTCACTCTATGTAAGTGTTGTTTGTTGGCAGCCCAACATTATGTTCCATAAAGCATTACTGGTCTTATAGCTGTGTTATTGAATTTTTTTCTTAAATTTGAATGGTATTTGTTTATTATACAATACTTTAGAATCACCTCTCCATTTCAAGCACCTTGTTCTAATTTTATAAACAAACATCATTTTAATCATCAATTCGGGTATTTCTTGATTATCAATCTTAACCATTCCTTTGTTTTACTCAGATTTTTACTAAACTCTCCTTATATTCTATTATCATCCAGGTTTTTTAAAACCATTTGATTATAAAAGATTTATCTATGGTTCAAATTTGGCATTTACCCCCTCTCTAATCTCGTCGATTAACACAACATCATCATTAAATAACATAAACCATGGCACCTCCTCTTGAATACACTTAATCAAGCAATCCATAAACAAGGCAAAATGATGTGGACTTAATGATAACACCTAGTGCAAGCCTGTTATAATTGCAAACTCCCTCGTTTCTCCTATGATTGTTCTAACATTAATGAATTATCATTTTATTATACAGACCCTTAATCAGATTAATATATATACTTGCACTTTGGATTTTGTGCACGTAAAATTCATGCACAATTTGTGTTTAGAGGTCTGTGAACACTCACATCAGCATTGAAAAGTGATAAGCACGTGCCCCAAAAAGTGCAAGTCACTTTTCAATGCTTATATGAGTGTTTTCAGCCCCCAACATACATTGTGCACGGATTTTGTGTGCACAAAAACTGGGCCGATCTACTTGGGATCTCTTTTTTTTTTAAACCCAACAAATGATCTTCCTTTAAGACTATCATATGTCTTTTCTAAGTCATTATAGAACATGTGAAGATCTTTCTTATTTTCTGTGTACTTTTTTTAATCATTGAAGTAGGAAAATAGGTTTAATTGTTGACTTTTCAAATACAAATCCAAATTGGTTTTTAGACAATCCAGTTTCTCATCTTAGTCAATACTAAATCACTCTCTCATTTATGGCTCATAAGCTTGATCTCACGACAATGAATGTAAATTTGAATATCCCCATTGTTATTGTAGATAGACATCATAGTACTTTTCGTTCACTCATCTATCCCTTTTTTTTTAGTTCTAATGAGTTTATTAGATAGTTTCGTTGATTATTATTAATCTACTGTCTCTCTACATTTTCAAACCTTAATTGGGATACCATTAAATCCTAATACCTTTATTTCTCAAAAATTCTTTAATCAAAAGTTACCAGCGGTGGGTACTATTTAATATCTGATTATTTTTATTTAACTAAAATATAATTAAAAGTTGTTGTTTGTTATACCTGATTAAGTATGTTAATTAGAATAATTACAAAGGAATTAAACTGTTATAACAATACTATAACAACAATATTAGGCAGGGTAAAGGTCACTCCATGATACAAAAAAAAAAGCAGCTGAAATACAAATGGCTGTTACCTTTAAGTGGGCCCAGCTTCTGTGCACACAAACACGGACCAAGGGGCTGACACATCAGTGCTGAAAAGTGATTTACACTTTTTGGGGGGCACTTACCACTTTTCAGCTCTGATGTATCAGCCCCTTGGTCTGTGTGCACAAATTATACACGGATTTTGTGTGCACAAAAGCCGCCTTTAAGTGGGCATGGGATTGGGAACTGTAGTTTATTTTACAAATACCAAATTTCCACTACCAGAGAGCATGTCATACCTTTGAGCCAAGAAAAACAAAAGGGAGGAAGAGAGAGGTCATAGCAGTTTCAAATTGAACATTTCATTGAGGGCATGTGGGTTTTATGCTCCAAACATCGCTGAAAATGTGTTGAAAACTTTAAAATACCTAAATAAAGAGGCCGGATTTGGTAGGACAACTTAGAGAGTGGGTAAAGTTGGAATGACATCAGGCTGACAC
>JAOXJP010016485.1:0-17515 GCA_025762735.1 Platanus orientalis | reverse complement strand
TTTTTGGGGGGGGAGGGTGCATTTCACTTGTCAGCGCTGATGTGCCCTCCCCTGACAGGGTGCAGAGAGGAGCAGATAACAAGAGGAGCAGATACAATCCACTCTCGGTTTTAAGACCAAATGGGTGGGTAATATTCATTCCAACAAGTTATATGATTCAAAAAGACAAAACAAACAAAGGACAAAACTGAAAAGCAGGGACTTTAGAAGGGTTTGTCCCCAACTAAATGAACACTAATCACTTTAGCTTTTAGTTTTAGGATAGAGAGACCCCACCCACATTATAGCAGGATGAGAAACAATTCAACACTTAATACCAATGACAATTGCAGCTGAAGTAACATGAGGAAATGAGGGGCTTGTTCCAGATGTATCAACCATAGGTTCAGATGCTCAGACTCCATAAGAACCGCTCCATCTGCCTTGCCCTATTTCTTAATTGACTCAAAGTTTTTCCCCAAATTCTACCACCAGTCACTGAGAATACTAGGATTAGCCTGGTGGGTGAATTGTATTCAAGTTAAATTTACTTCCATTGTAAGCCAAGAGATCAGAGTTAAAACTACAATATTGATGCAGGACTCGAAGCAACTTAAATTCAAGATTCATGCCTATTGATCATTTTGGGTTCAAAATTTTCATTTGATTAAATTTTATTATATTTAGGGTTTCATTTCCGTCGTTTAGGGAAATTCATTTATTTTCAAGTAAAATAGGATCTATTATTTCTTTAGGAAAGCCAAAAAAATAGTAAATAGGCAATTCATTTAAACTAAAAGAAGTAACAATATTGTTAACTTTCTTTGTAAATAAGTTTTTTATTTAACAATTAAATGAACAAAAAGGGTTCAATCAGGACACCCAAACAGTGACATTCCCTCTTAAAACCATCCAAATGATCCAATTGGAATCATATATTGGTATTAGATCACTTCTTATTCAAATATAAAGAATAGAGATATGTACCTTCTATTTGAGCACAGCCATATTCCCGTCCAACAATATCCTGCAGTGTTAACCTACAGTTACTTCTCTTCTAGAAAAGGGTCTGCTAATTTTTTTTCTTCTAAGAAAACTACTGACCAACTAAAGGAAAAGTTAAAAAGTGAATTTCAAGTATTTAGGCATCACAACTCAAGAAAAATAATTCTAAAAACAGGAAAAAGAGGACTAGAAAGGGCTCTAACTAAAAACAACATAAAGCAGGTAGGAACCTAACTAGTTATGGTTAATTAAACAGTACATTGCCAGGTCATGTTACGTAGTTTCTACGTAAGAAAAAACAAATCTGGGGGTGAAAATAGAAAAGAAATAGAAATTCCAACTTCCATCATCAGACTGTCCATAGAAAGTAGCAGGTGAAGTTTTGCCATGTGTCCCCAGTTTTTTGTCTGTTTCATGAAACCACCTTCTGCTGATTAAAAAATAAATCCATTTTAAGCTGTTCACCGGAACACAAAAGTAGTGTATTTCACAAAGGTTATTTTATCTTTGCTAATTGTAGTCTACTTTCCATTTTAAGCCCTGATGATTTGCCAATTCAAGTTGCTTTTACCGAAACAATTGATGCATCGGACCCACTCTTCAGTCCTTTCCTTCTCATTATTATTTTAAAACCATTATGATTCGTTGACAAAGGGGGCTCTAACCCATCATTATGGAAGGGATAATTTATTTGGCAAACAATCCACATTTGCCAAAATGGTTTGCATAAAAATCTCGGAAAATCACTGAACAGAAGATAATCCGAAGATAATCAGAGCTTCACAGGTTTAGATGACAATCATACAAACTGAAAGAAGAAAAAAAAAAAAAAAGGTAGAATACATGGATATAGCCCCATCTAAGGCTTAATAGTCAAAAAAAAAAAAAGTAGAATTACTTACGAAAATTAGAGGATCTTGTCTCTGGAAAAGAAACTAGAACCTTTTTCTTTTTCTTCCTTTGGTAGGGCCATTCTGGCCCGGCACACACTTGGGATTGGACCCGTGGCCTCTCATGGATGCCACAATTACTCAAGCAAGGGGCCTTGGCAAAAAAAACCTGGAATGTTTAGGAAGAGAGAGAGAGGGATGCAACCTAAGATTAACACAAGTCACATAGACTGACATGTAAAAGTTTGGTATTACTAGCTTACACCCTGACATCCGCTGCGCCCTCAGTAAAGGTTTTCTATATCTTAAAGTAAATACATAGTAGTAGCAATTTGAATTTATGGAAAATAAATGAAAAAAAAAAAAAGGAATCTTCAAAAGAAACTAAGAAAAGGAACTTTGTTGAGTCGAAAACCTATAGATTGAATCCATACAAAATAATGGTATACCATAATCACTTTACAGACCCTGTTGTTGCTGGGCAAGAACCATCACATGAAGTCTTGAACCCTAAAACTTGAGGATCACTTTAATCATCTTCTCAGTGCCTGCAAACATCTTGATCCAGCACATGCTTTGCAAAGTTACCCCATTATAATATCAAAGGTAGTGCCAAAAGAAGACCCATAAAAGATTAAGACCCTCAAAAGCTTAAAAGAATTCCAAATGAGATGGAACATGATAAGCAATGTGGTAGGGAATAGAAATAGAAGAAAAATTAGGAAGTAAAGAGAAATATATTGTTAGTTATATATTTGAAAACTCACTTTTACTAATAACTGTCCAATCATTTAACAAAACAAAAATTGCCAAGTTCTGGGTAACTAATGTGGAAAAAAAACCCCAAAACATAAATAAAGTCAGCATACTGTATCGCATACCTCAAAAAACCATTCTTGATTTTCCAGAATGAGGAATGTGAATCATCTAGTGCATTTTCTGTTGAGATGAAGCACTCCATTATTTCATGTGTCAACAACTTAAACATCAACAATGATAGCAACTCTTCGTCCGTGCTTGTTTTCTATTTAGCACTCGTATATATTCATTAAATCCAAGTCATTCAGCTTCTTCTTTCCCCAATTGATGAATCAGATGAAAATTTAATCCAAGAGTTAGGAGTGCATCCTTTTCTTTATGAGCTTGAATTTTATCTAACATAAAGAACCACATACTTTTATCTCGTGATATTGATTAGGCTACTAATTATGAAGTCAGATAGTCAGCAAAGTAATCATGAAATCCTTACCTGAAATATTTTTTGAATTATTTCTGAACAGTATACTGCCTGAAGAGTGCAAATGTTTGACAAGTCACATACAAAAAGAATCGAACTTCATTGCACATAGTTAAAAAGCTTGACGAATATATAATCAGACAATAGCTACAGAACAAATATTTGAATCATAGATTATGGGATGGCATTTTGGTCGCATATAATCAAACAACTTGGCCTTTAAAGAGAAACCTGGTTTACCTCACTAGCAGACAATATGAGTTGAGCCAAGGTTAAATGGATATTCAAATACCTGTTCAACAATGTACAAGACAAATTACCTTCTAAGCAATTTTAGTAATGCAATTCAGCAAACAAACAAATAAGGTGAATTGATGATAGTTGTATTAACACTAGCTTTTTTGCTCTATCAACAATAAGGAGTTACACATTTTACCCAAAAAAAAACACAAAAAACAGAACAGTAAGGAGTGCACATGATCTGGCCTGAGCCCAAGGGACCAAGGGAGATAAACCATGGCCTGGCCCAGCTGGTCAAGGGCCAAGACAAGTGAGGTCCAAGCCCAACCAACTTTAGTAACTGGACCTGGCCTAAATTATCTTTAGCAAAAACAGTCAAACCAAAGCCCAACCCATCTTTAGCAAAAACGTCAAGCCCAAAGCCTAGTCCAAGCCATGGTCTTACAGAAGCAGTTCAAGCCCTTCACAAGCAGCTGAGGTTTGGGTTCCTTTCAATCCAGCCCAGCCCATGTGCACCCCCATGAACAATATGCAACTAACAACAGCTCCATTCTAACTATTATAATACGATACAGTAAAAAATTACTTAGATAATTGTAAAACATAGTAATTATCCACGACTTAAATTCTATTAATATTTACATGGACAAAATAGTAATTATAAGTTAACAATAACATCAATCACTCTGATGCTACTATGCTAATATAATATTTTGGGGGGTGAAATATTTATGCTAATTTATGTTTGTGTAAAAATCAGTCTTTGCATTCTTACTATTTATTTCATATTAAGAAAATGAAATATTTCTGTTCTGACTAATTTACACCAATTACCTAGAAAGCAACTCAAGATTGCTCAAAGCAATCATCTATGTTTTGTATTAAAGTAATGTACACAAGGAAGATAGGATATGAAGGCTCAAATCTACAAATAAATGCTTAACATTTCTTTGAAATGAGTTCGTTCAATTAAAATAATAGAATCATTAAGAATCTTCTCCAAAATTAAGATTTCAGTTCATCAATTTAGCTTGCGAGAGCCAAGCTTTAATGAAGCATGCACAACTGGTGATAAGCATGCAACAACATGCACCTATAAACATGTAACATTTGCGTAAGTGCTGCATTGTTTGACTTTCCATAAGGTGTATCCAACCATTAAAAATGGCAATAGAACAACCAAAAAAAAAATTATGTAGTCTGCTTGGATATCTAATGTACAGCAGTTGATAAGCAAACCACTCCAGGGAGGAAATGAAATACCATCTTCACCGATATACACCCTGTTTGACATAAGCCTGGATATCTGGTCAATCTCAAAATTCATAAAAAAAAAAAAAAAATTCTCCATTTCCTGGAGCAGTTGTACTCTCAATATCCTTATTGCAACCTTGAAAAGAAGCTAGTGGCCTGCTTTTTTGAGTTTAATATAAAAAGGAAGTCATCAATAAACCTCTTCAGAAAATGTAGATGATCTCATCTTTATGGCTACTGTGCTGCATCATCATTCTGAGAGTTAAGTTTTATTGGTAAATTTCCATTGGCAGGTTCAAAAATATGAGGTTCATGAATTTTTTCAAGAAATGACATGATTTAGAATGAATCTACAGGGATTTGAATCCATGGGTTATAAGCACACCAAAAAAAAAAAGGCAGAAACAATTAGGAATTGATTTAGGACTGATAAGAGAACGTGGAAAGCTTCCAAGAATAATTAGTCACGATCAATAATTGATCAACAAAAACAAGACAAGAATCAAGAAGAACAATAAAAAACTTCAAAATGACTCACAAAGTCTGTATGGTCAATAGAATTTGCCAAGTGAAAAACCAGAGTATTATTCCTCAATATAACTCCAACTTCAACTTCTCATATGCATAGATGTGACCCATACAGAAAACTTCAATGACTAATCCTAAACAACCTTAACTACCACGAAACTATCTAAATAGACTCCTAGAAAAACTTTAAAATAGATAATTCCTATCACAAAGTGATCTGCCAAAATTTTCAGATGACATCAAAATCAAGTCAAACAGATAAGATTTGACTCCTGAAATGATATCCTAAAAATTGAAGGTTGACAAACTTGGACACTAAGGTAACCCTAATTAGTATCCTAGTTTACAATAAGAAAGCAAGCCAATTTCTAATCTAACTATTAATTTTACTTGCTTTAGGAAGCCATGTAAAACCCAAGCACAACTATATTTCCAGCAAAAAGAAAAAGCTATGAGCTGCCCAGTAATGACCTAGACAAACCCAAAAGAGACCCCAGTATAAGTCTTCTTAGAGGCCCATATCTAGCCCCACGAATATGCCCAATTGGACAAAAATATAACTGTTTTGCAAACTTTTCAGGGACTGCTTTTTTGCAATTTTGCTCCGAAATTATTCACCCCAATTTGAATAACTCAACTCCATTGAGTTAGCACTTGAACTAGTCTGCTTCTCCTTCAAAGCTTTAGATGTAAAAGTCTGATTGAGAAAAAAAAAAGTTTCATTGAACTTCTCCTTCACATGATCAATGCCTTCTGAGCAAATCACCCATTGATAACAATCCCAAACTCAACAGTTCATACTAAGTTTTGGCCAAGTTTGACCAAATTTAAACAGAGTTTGGGCTGAGTTCACACCTATTTAAACTGGGTTTGGCTGATTTTGGGCCAAACTTTGCTTATTACTGTAGTTTTAGCCAGACAGGGCGGGCTTTGTGCTTAAGCGAGGCTTGACCAAACTTGGCCCACATATTACTTTGGGCCTAAAAGTTAGGCCATGACCTGACCTAACTCAAAGTTAATGGTCTGTCAGCCCAAATTTGGGGCCAAACAAATTGGGTTTCAACCGGCTGGTCCAACCCGACCCAATTTGCAACCTTATTCTCAAATGAGAAGTGCATGAGGTGTGAACATTAAATGAGTGAAGAAGTCTTATCTCTTTCTAATCATATAACTGTTCCCTAATTTTCCCACTTTGTTTCTCAATTTGAATGCTTGAATAACAGTATTTATAAATAAATGAAAAAAAAAGAATAACAGAAGATCAAACCATCATTGCCAAAGCGAGAAGCGAAAATGGGAAGCAATGCGAAAGAAAGAAGCAGGAAGTGAGGCTTACTAAATCATTGGGAATCGAGAAGCGATTGGGGAAGCAATTAGGAAGTGATTGTGGAAGCAAACATGAAGCTATTAGGATATATATATATTCCATACTAGGATATGAAATAAAAATAATATGCTAATAAAAGTAAATAACTAAATCTACAATCAATAGGTACAATTACAATAAGTGATATAACAATGAATTACAATGAATAAATACAACTACAGTACAATCAAGTGAATAACGTCGACATGGTAATAAACAAACCAAAATTATAGCTATTATAATATGCAAGTAACAAAGAATCATGACATAGATATGCAACTAATTACGAACAAAAATAACTAAGAATCATTATTATTTTGTTGTGTGCTTGAGCCATAAATGCATTCGAACTGTAGCAATATCACATAAGCCTTGGCTTTATACTAATTTTTACAATATATGGCTTGCATACCTATTTGGTTTTTTGGTTAGCGGTTTTACTGAATTGCTAAAATAATGAAATTTGTTTGCATTTGGTTAGTTAATTGTTGAAATAATTAAACTAGTGGATTTTTTTGTGTACAAATAACGCTTCCCTAGTCGCTTCCTTATTCGATTCTCATGCTTCCCTAACGCTTCCCACACTTCTTAAAATGCATTTCACGCTTCCCAAAACGCTTCCCCAAAGTTGGGGATGCTGAATTGAATTATCTTCTCCAACGAGCTTCCTAGGAAGCGAGCTTCGCACTCTAGGTCAAGCTTCCCTGCAACTATGGTTTGGACAGAAAATTTGCCTACAGGATGTTTGAATGAATGCCCAAGTGGGCTAGAATTGTATTTACATACTAAGAATTGGGAATTCGAGGCTTGTACTACATCAAATTCGGTATCAAAGCCAGGTTGCCAGTTGGTTCCACTCTGGATCCTTAGATCAACAAGGTTTACTTGTGTGGGTTTGAAGTTTTGATCATACAAGTGGTTTTACTTGAAAGTCATCTAATACCATCACTTGGAATCATGTACACTGCTGGCCATAATTTGTTGTTGAGATTGAAGATTGAGTCATTCAAGACGAAGCACGTACTGCTGAGTACTTATTTGTGCAACTCAAGTGTTTGGTGAAATAACTAGGAGGGTTTGTATTTAAGTTTATGTTGATTGCTTGCTGGTGAGTTGGTTCTATTCCAGCTGAGGTCCTAGGAACCAATAGTGGTTATCTTAAGGTCACACACTGGGTGCTATCACTAACTCGGTCAGGTGTTGTTTCTAAAGCATCAATATTGGAAGTTCATCTGAGAATATTACAGCAGAAAGTTCTAATCCTCTGATGGTATATTTTGACACTTCTACTTAAGTTCCAAGACTGGTCCTACTTGGAAGCCTTTGTTTGTCGCAGTGTTGAACATCTCCCAGAATTTTTACCCCGGCAGTCACAGACTTGGCTATCATGCTAGTCCCTTGTCTACTTTTGAATACCCTCAAGGAAAGGACCCTGTTATTGCTGTATCAAGTAGCTGATGGCACCATTGGTATCATTCATTAATGCTGAACTGATATTTGGTTTGGATACTGATTAATCCACACCTACTGCCACTATTATTGATTTCTGATCTTTACACTCTAATTTGAGGCCTGCCTGCAGCTTAGAAGACCAATACTGAGGAGTTGAATCGCCTATAGTGCTGGATTTTATCATTTGAGCTACCTTGGTATTGTGTTGATTCCAAGTCTGTGCTAATATTGATTGTTCCCTGGAAATTGGATCAGTCAGAAAACTACTGTAAGTCCTACTTAAGTTTGTATTACTGTGGACAACTCCATAGCTCTACTTCTGTATTTTTCTCTTCAGTTTTTTTTTTTTTCATCTCGAGTCCACCCATATATAATCTGTTGTTTAGTCTGTTAGCAGAATCTGGGTAGTCCATCACAGTCTCACAGAGACAGTTTGTCCACATCAATAAGCAATACTTATCAGTTGATGACCCTGAGCCCTAATCTGTTTTGTTGGTTTTACTTTCTCATTATTCCCTGTATTAGTCTTTTCTTCTAGAAATTTCTGAGTCTTACATCTCCAATATACTTTACTTTCCTAGTCCATTCCAGAGTAACCAGTAGTATACACTTACAGCTTCTTAAATCTCTTAACATCCATGTTACCCTGAGCCTAAGATACTATTCTGGTGTTGTACTTGTACCCTATTCTGACCAAAACCCTTGCTGTAGACCTTACAAGTCACATCATTTGATTCCTATTTTAGCAACTGGATATACATGGTGATGCGGAACGCAATTCGGAACAATTGAAACAACTTCCAAATAACAAATAATAACCCAAAGATTTAAGGCTGAAAATTTTAACCCAAGGGCAATTCTATAAATTTTTTAGAAAAGTGGAAAATTACTAAAATACCCCTGATGTGCATCAGAAAATTTTGGTCTTCTGGGATTATTCCACGCAGACCCTTAGGGTATTCTCATAAAAATTTCATAGGATTTGGAACAGTCTAGCTATTTATTCCAAAAATTGCTCAATTAGGTCATGCCCGAAAATTACGGAAACGTCGGAAAATCAAACACAACTTCAATTTCAATAGAGATTTTGAAATATTGTTCTTACCTCTTCAAGTGGGGCCAAAATCCTCTTGGAAAGCGTTGAAAATCTCCCTAAGATCAAGCTCCGAAGTATGAAGTTTTGATAAAAAAATTCTGCCCCAAGAGTAGTTGATGCCTGCCACCATGTAACCGGCCCTCTGTTGTTTTAGGAAGGGTTTTATGAGAGTGAGGATACTCTCAAGTGGGTTGTCCAAGGGTTGTAGACACTCCTTTGAGTGGGTTTGAATAAATATGTAGTGGTTAGGGAATGGTATTGAGATGAATCAATGAAGGTTAAGTTGGATTTGCAGAAAATTCCATAGAAGATGATGTGGAAGAAAGAGAAAAGCAAGTAGAATAAAGAGAAGTAATGGAGAAAGATGAAGAAGATTGAAGGGAGGGAGAGGTAGGATTTCCTCACTTTGGAAATCATGAAGAAGAGGAAGATAGCCCACGCATGGGTTTCACAAAACTCAATTTTCTTATTCAAAATCTGGTGCATATCGTTACAGCAGTAGGATTTAAATACCCTTTGAAAAAAAAAAGACTAAAGTGCCTGAAATACCCTTCCTAAAGGCCTCACACGACGAACACTGATAAAACCTTTAATTGACTTGAAAATAAATAACATAAAGGACTAAAATACCCTATAAACATTACTACTCACTAACTTACTAATCTATGGCTGTAAAAAACCTTATTACATAACAAAATTAAAAGAAAAATGATCCTAAACACCTATCTACCATGAACACTTACTCCCTTTTTTATTTTCTTAGTAAAATTTAGGTTTAGTTTTCCAAAGAGGGTAGCTTTTCTCTAGGTCATGTAGAGTTCAAGTCACGGAAACAGCCTCTCCAGAAATGGGGGTAAGGCTGCGTACATCTTGCCCTCCCCAAACCCCGCGTTAGTGGGAGCCTTGTGCACTAGCCCGCCCTTTTAAAACTCTAAATCTCCACGCATATGGAGGAAAACCACAAAAGATTATCCCAAAAGAGTAACATGGATCCATAGTTTGGACTAGATCATCTCCTCTACTAATGGGGATACACCACAAGCCTTAACAGCTAAACATATTGTTGAGAGGTGTCTTGAATTAACACGTCACCCAAGTGAAACACCGCTTATGCGATGAGGTTATTTGGGGCAGGGGGGGTTAACCCACTTTATTAAGTAGGGTTTCTTGGGGTACTCATCTCTATAAAAGGGCTGTTTTGTGGGTTTTGTAGAGTGTGGAAGAGTGAGAGGCATTGGTTGTGAGATGTAAGAACGTATTTGTGTGGAGAGTTCTTTTAGGTTTTTTCCTTAGGGTTTCGCCTTTAGGTTTGGAAACTTGTCGTTGTATATTTCGTAATCTCTTTGTTCTATATTGTAATGGAAGTTCTTGATCATCTTCGCCTGTGGATGAAGGCAATCTTTCCGAACCACATTAAATATTGTCTTGTGTGATTTGTTCTTTTCCGTTTGCTATTTTCTCATTTTGTTTCTATATCGCAAACTTGAATCCGATCTGCTTAGTTCCGCTATGTCACAACAAATTGGTATCAGATCTACAAGTTTGACCCACGGGTTAAGGACTTATTGTTTTAAGGATTTTGCGATGGCATATACAAGGTTCAAGGTTGCGAAGTTTAACGAAAAGAACAGTTTTACATTATAGCAAGTTAAGGTTGGAGACCTACTATTCAGCAGGGTTTGCACAAGGCATTGAAGGGGAAGTTTACTAGGTCATCGGAAAGCGGCTGGAAGGATTACACCTTGAAGGCTAGCAGTGTGATCCATTTGTGCCTTGCAGATGAGATGTACAATATTATGAATAAAGATCCTGCAGCAAAGCTTTAGCAAAAGCTTGATAGTTTGTATTTGACGACATCCCTAACGAATCATCTCTACCTTAACTAAAAACTCTATCCCCTATGAATGCGAGAAGGTACGGGTATTTTTAACATATTAATGAGTCTAATAAGATTATTTGTTTGTTGACAAGTATTGAGTCGAAGCTTGAGGAAGAAGATAAGATCTTGTCTTTGCTCCTTTTGTCATATGAGTATCTGATGACAACTCTGCTCTATAGGAAGGATTCTATTGATTTAGAATAGGTTATAGCAACCCTTCTTTCAAAAAAGATGAGGAAAAAGGGCTTTGTTGATGAAGTTCAGGCTGAAGGCCTGGTTGCTCGTGGGAAGACAAAGGAGAAGGGATTTGGTAGATCCCATCAGGATTTAGAGTGTTAATATTGCCATAAGAAAAGGTACATTAAGGTTAATTTTCCTTAGCTCAAAGAAACGAAGGAAAGAAAAGTTAACTCCTCGGGTGCCGTTGGCATTACAGAGGAAAATTTATATGAAGATGCTAACATGGTTTCGTTTGCGATTGTTGGGGATGATGATTTTTAGGACATTTGGATTCTTGATTCGGGTTGTCCTTATCATATGTGCCCCAATATGGATTCGTTTTTACCTAAAAGTCCATTAAAGGTGGAATTGTATTAATGGGTAATGATACGCGATGCAAGATTTTGAGGATAGGTAGAATAAAAATCAATATGCATGATGGGGTTCTGAAAACATCGACAAGTGTTTGGTATGTTTTGGATTTGACGAAGAACCTTATTTCTTTGGGTGAGCTAGATTTTAGTGGATGTAAAACCTTTGATGAAAATGAATTCACGAGGATTCTTTATGGTGCATAGGTTATTTTGGAAGCAAAAAAGGTTCTGAACCATTATATGCTACTTAAGAACACCATTAAAGGTGGAGCAGTTGTGTCTTTTACACCATAATCTGATTCGATCAGTACACAGTCGTAACATATGAGAATGGGTAATATGTGTATAAGATGTTTGACAAATTTAAGTAAGTGGGGTTTGCTTTGTAGTGAAAAGAGTGAGTTTTGTGAGCATTGTGCTCTTGGAAAGCAATACAGAGGTGTTACTTTTGGTGATTCTGCTTTATTATATCCAAACAAGTAGATTATGGAAAACGGAGATTTAGGTGTTCAGTTGGAATGTGAGACTCCTAATTTTTTGGGATTTGAGGATGTTGTTTTAAACCCCATTCAAGTTCCGAAATTTCAATTGCATGGAAGTGAGTCCAACTTGAACGTGAGACCTTAATGTAACATAAGGGGGAAAGATACCAAAATTGATGTAGAACGAGTCCAAAAGACTCAATTAATTACGAGATTCAAAATGCAAAAGCAAAATATTTCAAAAGTTGAATTTTAAAACAATCAAGTAGCCACAAAATAAGGGAAATCAAGAAATGAAATGGTAGAATAAAGGTTAGAATGAAAAGGAACAGAAAATAAGGAAAAAGACCCAAAAATGGTATTTCTATAATTTTGGGTAGAAAGTCCAAAAATTACCAAAATACCCCTCTAACACATTAGAAAATTACGAAATTTTTAAGGTACTTTCTGACATGTTCAAGGGTTCTATAATTAAATTTTCATGAAATTCCGATAAGTTTTTATAGATAAAATTAAAGAATTTCAGAAAATTTGAAGCTTTATTAATAGATGTTCAAGAAAATGGAGATGAAGAAGATAAAGAAAATAAAGCAGATAAAGAAGAAGATTACCTTGAGGAAATCACCAACCTAAGCCTTGATTAAGCAAACAAAGAAAAAGATATGGATACCTTATGAGAAAATCACCAACCTCATGTCCCTTAGAAATCACCAACCAAGGTTTCCAATCTTAGTACCATAGCTTGGAGAAGATAAAATTACTCTTACTCTTGTAGAGAAAAAACAAAGACTTTTTTTTATCAATCAACTTCATTGTAAAATTATGGGAAAGGGTGCCTTTAAATAGACTTACAACATTAAACAATAGGAAACTTGCTAAAATTGAAAACTTCCTAAAAAACCTAAACTTGCTAGCCAAGTTTTCTAAAACCTATAACTTTTTAAAAACTCACTTTCCTAAAAATTAAAACAATTAAAACTTAAGGCTTTATAGAAAATAAAAATAAAAACACTATTCCCGTTTTTACTAACACCCCTTTAGTAATTTGATCATAATTTTCTCAAATCATATCGGATTTGTGCAATCTTGGTTTTATTATTAAAGTAATTGAATAACCTATCTAATGACACCAAAATCAAGCAAAAATGATAAATTTTTACCTTTGAAAGAGTGGTCTAAACATCAAAAACGGGATTACTCTAAAAAAACAATCAAAATCTTAACACTATTGGCCTTATTACATGAATAAATAAAATAAATGTTACCCCCCCATAAGACCCCTACTAAACCCACATGACATTGCAACTTCTATAAATCACTCCATGCATGGACCCCACTACGGCCAAGTGTGGGCCCCACTTTGCTTTCATGTCCTCATCAGACCTCCTGCCAAAGATGGTTTTGAAGACATAGTTGCAGATGTATTTAGTGTTGAGGATTCAGCAAATATATAGACAAAATTGAGTTTGGTGATTGGGTTTAAGGGTGGCTTGGAATTGATCAGTTAGAAAGAGAATTAATTGTGTACCCTTCGGGACTTAGTGGAGAAGATAATTGAGGAGCTTCGTTCAGTTTGGTTTGGTAGAATTCAAGTCAAGATGGAGATTTGTTGAAAGGTGTCTTGAATTCACACGTCACCCGAGTGAAACGTTGCTTACACAATGGATTGGGATTTTTTAAACCACTTTATTAAGGCTCGTCTCTATAAAAGGTCTGTTTTGTGGGTTTTGTAGAGTGTGGAAGAGTGAGAGACTTTGATTGTTAGATGCAAGAACATATTTGTGTGGAGAGTACTTTTGGGTTTTTTCCTTAGGGTTTCACCTTTGGTTTTGGGAACTCGCCATTGTGCATTTTGTAATTTCTTTGTTCTCCGTTTTAGTGGAAGTTCTTGATTGTCTTTGCCCGTGGATGAAAGCAATCTTGTTGAACTTTGTTAAATATTATGTTGTGTGATTGTTCTTTGTCGTTCGTTGTTTTCTCGTTTTGTTTCGTGTATCGTAAACTTGAATCCAATCTATTTAGTTCTGCTATGTGTCACAACACATATTTTACTAAACTGTTTCAAAGTGGTTTTCATGATTTTCACCCAATTTCTTTGTTAAACTCCTCGACCAATGAAGGTGGTTGAGTTCTAGATAAGATTATATAAACAAGAAGGAATATTTAATGATCTCTTCAGCCGAGACCAAAAGAATTTGCGGTGTGAGAGGGTCTTCGGCTCCTTGCTTCAACAATTCCTTCATATTAGCTCAATGCATGTTGAATCTCCTCGCATATTTGGAAGCACATTGTTCAAATTTGTCCCCTTCTCTATCCCCATTTAAGTCTCATAATTGGTAATGGACCTAATGGTTATAGGATTAGATTCTAGAAAGACGCTTAATGGGGGATGTCCCACTATCTTTTGTGTATCCCAAACTTTTTCTTATCTCCTCTCAAAAGAATGCTTTCATCTCTGAAATTTTCTCCACTTCCTCCAATGGAAATTCTTAGAATCTGTTTTTTGCCAAGAATCTCTTCGATTTAGATATTGATTTTGTTGCTTCACTTCTTAAATCCCTTCAAAATGTCCTTAAACTTAAGCCAATCCTTTTCATTTTCAGTTCAAAAGGTATGGAAAGGATTTTCTCCTCCTCGTTCAAGCTTTTATCAGGATTGCTTCTCTTAACAAGATATGATGCTTTCGCCATACATAGGTGTTTTTTGCATGAAGTGTGGTGAATTTGGATTCACCATGAGATCACAACAATCATCTAGAATCATTTAATGTCTCGACAGTCAATACATTAGGTTATGCCTTATACACTTATTGTAACACCTCATACCTAAATTAGGCAAGTTTAGAGACTCAGACCCGACACTATGTGTCTAATTTGAATCATTGGCATTTGCAAGCATGAGGATCACCCTCAAAGGTCAAGAGACCTAGACATGGCTTAGAGTAAACTGGAGAACCATTGGACCATTTGGGTTGGACTTTAGAAACCCAAAAATAAATAAATCAAAAATTCATAAAATTTCAAGCATCACTGATCACAAGATCTCGGATTTATCACGAGTGTGACTAATCACAAATTTCCTAACCGATCACGAAACATGGGTCACAGCATTCGGGTTTTTCTCAGAGTGGGTTTGCAAAACCCATGACCGATCACAAAAATCCCTGACCAATCACGACTCGGATTTCAAGAAAAAAATAGAAACGCATATGGAATGACGTATCATGCTTTTATTTGACCTCCATATGTGTGGGATCTCAATTGTGATGAATTATAACCCCTTTATGACCTCATTTAGGTTCAAAAGACCATTTAGAATATAGAAAGAAAAAAGGAGAGAGAATTGGAGAAAGAAGGGGATCTTTTTTTCCAAGTGATTGGTAAGTTGCTAGAGCTTAGATCTAGCTTAAATTAAGGTTCATTTTCAGTTTTTTGTTTTCTACTAAGATTTTGATGATGAATCTATGGTTCACAGAATAAGGAGAATCTTCAAAAGGAAAGCAAGTGTTGGGAGAGGATTCTCTTGAGCATTGAAGGTTTGAGCTATTGGTGAGTGGATATGTAGTTTATGCTCACTTTTTCATTCTTAGGTTCATAGAAATGTGATTTCAAATATTTGAAACTTTGATGGGTGGATTTACATCTATTCTTCATAAGAATGTTGATTTCCTTGAGTTTGATTCTAGTTCCTCCGATTTAAGCATGTTATGAAGGTTTAACTACATTTTTTTCATGAGATATTGGAAAATGGAGCTAATCACTTGATATTAGTGTCTTTGTTCAGTGAGTTTGATAATCTTTAGTTTATTTGAAAGGGTTTTGGAGTTGGATTTATACGATTTGGATGGTTTAGAAGGTTTTATGTGGTATATCTTGGTTTACCCTTTGATTTCCCTTTGGGATTCTTAATGTCTTACTCTACCTATTTGTTGAATTATCATATGATTAGTTTTCCATGAATTGCATGTCTTTTGGATACCCTTGAACTCTTTGTATAAATCTATTACTCACTATGGTGGATTTCCTTTACCTTATGTTAATCCACGTTGATTTGTGTTAATTCTACTAATTCTCATGTTAGAATCTTAGAATTTTTGTATGCCACAATAGGCTTTGCATCCATTAATAGTTTTTGAGGCCATGAGCATGATATACCTCAGAGTTTTCTTGAAGCATTTTCTTGGACTTCTACATGGGTTTTGGAAACGCTTAAACTACTTAGTTTTATCATTAGCGATATTGGCATGAAAAGGTTTTCACCTTCATGAGCATTCTCTTTGTCTTTAGAATTTGGGTCAAGCATCATTATTTGCATTTCGGTACTTGGCCCGTTATATGTTATTTACTTCTTTAGTTTTTGAACTCTTTATAAGAGAGGACATATGGATATTTTAAATGGCATACTTATGTAATAGTTACTTTATTTTACATGAGCATGGTTTTGGCATATCGGTTTTGGATACTAGGATTTGATATGATATCCCTATGTGGGAACATGCCTTTTTAGACCCAGAGACCCTAAAATGGGTTAGTCATTGTGACTCTTAGGTACCATGCCACTAGGTCACATCAATAGGCGAAGGGGTACTAGTTGCCTAGAAATTTATTATATACGGTCTTTATGACCCCGGAAACCCTTATATGGGTTGGTTAGACATAGCCCTAGAGGCCCTTTATGTGGGTTACCCTTTTTGGGCCTAGAAACCCCTTTATGGGTTGGCCTTTATGGCCCTCAAGTACTCAATCACCAGGTCACATTCATAGGTAAAGATGGCCTTAATGCCCATTAGTCTTATGACCATGAAGACCCCTTTGTGGGTTGACTTCCATGGTTCTTAGGTACCCAATCATCATGTCACATCAATAGGTAAAGACAACCCTAGTGGCCTAATATATTTGTCGAAGACCTTTATATGGGTTACATGTTTTAAATTTATCGGAGACCCTTACATGGATTACATGTTTTGGATTTGTCGAAAACCCTTACATAGGTTACATGTCTTGGATTTGTTGGAATCCCTTCATGGTTCATTTATATTCACATTTGATTTTGTCGGAGACCCTTCATGGTTTATTTACATTTTGTGTCGGTATTTAACAGAGACTCTTATGAGTTAGTATATGGTATATAGTACTTAGCATATGACATATAGTATGTAGCATATGTGATGCGAACAACATAAAGACACTTATGTATGTGCCGCCCCACAAGAGGGCTAGATTTAAGTGTACATGTTATGTGGGATTATTTAGGGTCTATTAAGGAGGGTACAACATTTTATATGTCCATGTAATAAGGCCAATAAAACCAAATTTTGGATTTTTAGAGTAATCTCATTTTTTATGTTTAGTCCACTTTTTTAAAGGTCAAAACTTAACTTTTTGGCTTGATTTTGGTGTAGTTAGATAGGTTATTCAGTTACCTTTCTAATGAGACCAAGATTGCGCAAATCCAAGGTGATTTAGGAAAGTTATGACCAATTTACTATGGGGTGATCACTAAAAACGGGAATAG
>JAOXJP010016474.1:0-17515 GCA_025762735.1 Platanus orientalis | reverse complement strand
CTTCTAGGGATTATCAGGAGATTCGGACACTACCCTCAGGGATTCATATCGAGGGATTTAGCCCTACTCTTGGGGATTATTAAGAGATTTGGATTCTACCCCTGGGATTTCACCAAAGCATATAAACACTTTTGTGTAGACATTTTTAGGACCTTGACCTTCATGCAAGGGTATGTGTTTGCACTTTAGACCTTTTTGAATTATTGGACTTTGGACACATAGAATTTGACTTCTGTATTGGATTGATGTTTGGACTCTGACTTCCGTATTGAATCTCTTCGTTTGGACTTTGACTTTCACATTGTACTTTTCATATTGAATCTCAATTAGTGATGTCAGTATCCCATATTTGGATTTAGAATTCTGTATTGAACCCTTCAACTTGATTATGCTTTATGGATATTGACTATCACACATAGACTCTGACATTGATTGTGCTTAGTATTAGACCTTAAACTTTAGTTTGATGTCTGTTGATCATTCAATTTCATACTAGCATGATATTATTTGTTGTTTAATCTTTGTTTAGTTCCGTATTGATTTTTTTACATGTTAGTACTTGGACTTATGCTTTTTGCCTCATATTATCTATAGTTAGTATGATTGCTTACAACTTGGATTAACCCAGCCATTATGTTTTTTAGATTGGCATTGGCTGCAAGTTACGCCCACAGATCTTTGTTTTGAGGATTTTGTACCTTTGTTAGTAGTCTAAGCTATGGATATTCTTCGGATCCTTGTTTAGACTGATGTTACATTTTAGAGACTATTTGTACTTTCCCTTTGGTTTTATGGTTTAGGTGAAACAGAACCCCATTTATGTAATTAGTTGAATACTATAGTATAGTTATTAACTTTGGAGATTATAGTATCATTTCTACTACACTATTACTAGAACAATTATGTTGTGTGATTCATCCGTTGCTTTATTTTGAATTATTATGGATTACTGAAAATTATATTACTTCTACTACCATGTAAACTTCGACTATGGATTATAAGATAATTGAACAATGTAATTAAAGAGGCATTGCTATGAGACCATGACTAAAATGAAAGGCTTTGGGTAATGTGGATTATGGATTGAAATAATGTAACAATCCAAATTAGGGGCACATACAAATCCTATCCGAGTCCAAATTCAGGGGCATTACAATGACTAATGGCCTCCTCTATTTGCTTTACATCCAAAACCCTTAGCCTTTAAGGGAAAACTCTCCTCAATGTCCTAGCTTTTTCATGAGAAAAAAGAAACTCAACTAAAATTAATTCTCTTTGTCTCACTCTCCTATGGATATCCCCTAGATGCTCTTTGTCACTCTTTTTCACTTGGATGTCCAAGCATAGGAGAGTACTTAAAATTTAGGAGATTTTATCTCTCATTTTCTCTTTTTGGACCTTTGATAAGGTTCTTAACCATTTTTTCTATGACTTTTGGAAACTAATTTACATATCATATTGGAGTTGAATTTTAAGGGATATTATCATCTTATTGTATGAAACCTTGAATAATCTTCTTATTTAAATTGGAAACAAATTAGAGCTTCCCTTGATTACAATAATGTTCGTCAACAAATTGTAATTGAACCCTAGAGTTTAGGTATTTGTAAGTGTGCTTTTTTTTCTTCTACGCTAGTTTTACACATCATGCCTCACATGTGATTTATTTCAACGCAACACACTATTATATTTTTCCCATGATTTGGAATCTTCCTTTAGTAATATCAAAGCTACATAGATCAAACATGTAGATACATGGATCCTTAAGTAAAACCATAATTTCTCAATTGCATGAGAATATGTTTAAGAGTGTTCTAATTGATCCCCTTTAGTATGTGTACTTGTTACACACATCTACATGTCTTCTTAGGGTTACTACCTCAAAGATGAGATGCACTAGCTTACACTATGTAGTAGCAAAAAGTGTTTTAGCCATATCTAAGGTGATAACTTAATCCACATTCATAAATATGAAAAATTTTATAATAAAAAGCATTGGAAGTTGATTTCTATTAATGTAATATGTGTTTGTATGTAGTTTTCAATTCCATTCCAAGTAAAAAAGAACATGTATGTAGTTGGTCCATGTAGGTAGACTTACACTTATGCAATTGTAAATATAAAATCAAGACTCATGTGATCCAAGTTTGGGAGAATCTCAAGAGACACATTACACAAGGCCAAATGAGAGAGGACTATAAGTGAATGAGACGTGAAGCTACAATGTGAATACTATGAGGAAGTTTCAAGCTCCAATTTCAAGTACCTCAAGAGCCAACATTAAGCTTCAAACGTAAATTGACCATTCAAAGATGGTTTGGAAGTAATTATAGGTAAGACAAAGACAAATGGCCATATGTGGTTCTAAGGGACCTTTCCTATGAGCCATAGGTGGAACCCAAGTGTTTGCCTTAGAGAAAATGAGCCAACAAGTAAAATTCTATTGAACTACTAGGTTTGATCGATCGAAGATATCTCGATCAATCAATCAAAAAATTCTTCAATCGATCAGGTAGAATGGGGTTCTGGCCCTAATAATTTTGAGCAATTGAAAGTAGTTTGATCAATCGAGTAGTCTAGAGTTACAAAATTTGCCAGAATGAATTCCCACAATAGCTATATTTTTTACTGTTGTAAAGAGCCATTAAGGGGCCTTCCAAGCTTGGATTTTGGAACTATATAAATAAAGAAGAACCATCATTGAAAATAAGTGAAACTTTGTTAGTTTTGTGAGTTAAACCTGGAAAATCTTTGAAAAAGTTAAAAGGAAACCATTAGTGACAACCTTGAAGCTCTACAATCTTGATAAATCCAAGTAAAGTCATGGACTTAGCTTTCCTACCCATTGTAAAGCCCATTTGAAAGCTTACAGAGTATTTTGCATTGGCAAATCATCCTAGAAGTGGTCTCTCTATTGAACTAGAGCTCTATTGGCACATCAACATGAACAAAGGTCTAAGTAATCACATTAACACTTTCATTCTACTTCATTGAGGGTCTCCATTGGAGTCATTAGATAAGGGAGTACTCATTAGAGTCATGGAGTACAGAATTACATTTGAAAGTGTTCCTCAGAGTTAGTGAACACTTAAGCACCCACCGGAGTCACTGGTACAGATTCTTTAGCTTTCATCAGTCATTGGGAGTGGATTCTCTAGCATGTCCAACAGATTCACTGGACTTGGGCATATCCATTGGAGTCACTAGGTGCAGACTTACAAGGCAATTGGATTATCACTAAACTTGTAAGTGCTTAGGTTTACTTATTTCCTTGTAGTAGGTTAGTCGTATTAATCTATTAATAAATATCAACATCTCAAGGAAGTGGAGTAGGGACCGTAGGGTCACTGAACCACTATAAACATTATGTCTACAATTCCTAAAATGGTGATCCAAAGATCCGAGAGGGGGTGAATAGGATCACTAGAATTTTCTAAAAAGAAACTTTTAACAATTTAATCCTTTTTTTGATTTACTTAATATTAACGTAAAATGCAGCAAAAAGATTAACAAAGAAATTAATCACACTATGAATTTAGCATAGACCACTACTCTCTGTCAGGCACTATAGCATGACCTATAGTAGAGTAGGAGACGGGCTGATGGATTCCCTAAGGTTAATTTACTTAACCTTAGCTAGAGTCATTTGTTTTATGTGTTGGACAATTTACATAACCAAATTAAGCACAAGACAAGATAAAGAATAAACACCACACAAAGAACACGATGTTTATGGTGGTTTAGCACTCCAGGCCTACGTCTACTCTTAACTAGCTCACCCTGAGCCTTTACTTTTTTATTAATAGTTCTAATCAACTATTAAAGGAGAAATATAAAACCTAAAATTTACCAACAAGTATCCATAGAATCTTCCGCCTTGTAGATGTGCTCCTTGTGCCTCCAGTGGGCACGCTCTGTCTAGTGACTCCGATGGACTACGCTTCACTTGACGTAGGCAAGTCTGGTGAGAATCTACCTTTAATGGCTCTAGCAAATGCTATAACTTGGTGAAGATATAGATAATCTTTTTGCTTCGGGTTATCCCTTGTGTTAGCTAATTTAACTATGTAAAACCCACCCTTTTACTTCCAAGGAATGTAACTAAAAGATTTAGGAAGCTCTCTCAAGACCTTGAACTAATTTAACTATGGTAGAAAGCTCTCAAGGTCATAGGCCAAACAAATTAACCTCGTATGATTTTTGCCTATCTTTTGGCACTTTTCACAAGGATTTAACTATGTGTCCATGCATAGATATTGTGTAAACTAATGGGGCTCAATACCCTATTTATAGAGTCCAGAAAGAGGTTCAAATCATACCCTAACCGCTCTAAAAAAAAAATGGTAAAAAACATAGCCGTTAGAGCCAACTCTCGAATCTGGATTTTCTAGATTTTTCTCTCTGGATTGGTCCCAAATTTACTTTCAAACCTATCACGCCATTTTTCCTGACCTATCCAGCTTGGTTTTTTTCATAATTTTTGGAAAATGACTTCCCAACCTGTCCAACCAATTTTCTAGAAACTATCCAAACTTCAAGACCGGCCCAAAAACATCAAGGACTAGTCCCAATTCCCTATTTTTAGTATTTTGTGATTTTTTTCTTATCTTTTCTGAGTTCCATGTTGTGGGCAATGACTCTTAGGTTTAGGCCTTTGCTTAACACTTCATTTTAAATGTATTTAGACTTGAGGTTCATCCCCTATACCCCAACTTACCAACTTTTGTGAATTTTACTTCGATTCCAAGAGTTGGCTTTCTAGAGGTAACTTGCTCTTGAGACTTGAGTTTCTTCAACACATGTTTGAGTCTCTTTGGCTTATGGTCATTCTAGTTGTCGAGTCCATCTTCTTGGAACTTTCCCAGATTCTATAATTGAACTTACATGAACATAGAAAATACACATAGTCCTACTATGTGACCACTACATTGCATGTGTACACTTTGTTTTGGAATGGACATTGACAATTAAAAAATATGTAACTATGTCTCTTTGTGTGTTTGTGGTTACCTAATTGTTTAATATTTGCTACTATAATTGTTTCATATTATCTCTTGAATTGATTCTTAAGTAGTTAAAATAACTTAACTTGAAAAGAATAATATTCATGTGCTAAGTAGTCAAATCAACTAGAATTGAATCAAATAGTTAGAATTAATTAAAAAGAAAAGAGATCCTATTCACCCCCTATAGGATCAGTTCGGACATAGACTTAGGACTTTCAATTGGTATCAAAGCAAGGTTGCTTAGTAAGGCTTCACAACCCAAGTAAAAGATTCAGCTTATATCTAAAATGGCATTTAGAAAAGAAGGGTATACAACCACCCTACTTTGATGGGACTAACTATGTCTATTGGAAAGCTTGGATGAGAATCTTCCTAAAGGAACATGATGTGAATATTTGGAACTTGGTTGTTTCTAAATAAACTCCTCCAAACGATAAAGAAAATAAGGATTGGAGTGAGATTGAGAAACTGGCTTGTAATGCAAATTACGAAGCCCTACACTCCATTGTGTATGCAGTGAGTGCAGAAGAGTTTAGGAGGATATATAACTTAAAAACTGCTAACGAAGCATGGGATCTCCTAGAGATAACCCATGAAGGAACTAACATAGCGAATCTATTGAAGGTTTAAATGTTAGCTACAAGGTTTGAATTACCTAGGATGGAAAAAAATAGTACTTCATTGAATTCTACTCTAAGCTCCAAGATATAGTGAATTCAATGTGGGGACTTAGTGAGGCTATGTTAGACTCAAAAATTGTTAGGAAAGTTCTTAGATCTCTCCTTAAGATATTCTACCCCAATGTCATGTCCGTAGAAGAAAGCAAGGATGTAGATTCTATTAAGGTGACAGAACTGGTTGGTTCACTCCAAAATTTTGAACTAAAACTCCAACCTTCCAAAAAGAATATAGCTCTTAAAGTAAATAATGAAACTAGAGATGAGGAGTAATTGGATGAAGAGTTCTCACTTATGGCAAATAAATTCAATAATTTTTTTAGGGAAAACATGAACTTCAAGAAGAACTCTATCTTGAACAAGAAAATAAGAGAAAATTCTAAAAAAAAGAAAGGAGAAAAGTAAGGAAGAGTTACAATGCTATAAATGTAGTGACCATGGGCACATAGCTACCGAATGTACAAGTAGGAAAAAGAAATTCAAAATAAGGTTATGGCAGCTACATGGGATGACGATTCCGATGATTCAAATGATGAGTCCTCAAGCAGTGAAGATAATTCATCATATACTATTAGAGCATTGATTGCCATCACTGCGGAGCTCTCTAACATATTTGATGAATACTCAAGCAGTGAAGAAGATGATGAAGACATCCAAGAGGCATTTGACCAACTTTATCAAGAGCATTGGATTTGCAAAGGCAAACACTAAATTGAAAAAAGAAAACAAAGAATTAAAAAAAAAAGTTTGGTTCCTTGGAAACAACCTAAATGAAGTAAATTAAAACCTATCTAAGGAATCAAAAAAGAAGAAGAAACCAGCTAAGTCAAATGCTAATTTTATAAGGAAAAAAACAAGAGTTAGACTGAAAATTTTAAATCTTAGAAGATGAAAATAGTAAATCTCTTAAATTAATTTCCCAAGGCAGCGAAAAATTTGAAAACATGCTGAACATGGGCAAGGGAAAGGGAAATGTGGTCAATCATAGCCACGAAGGAGAATCTTCAAGGCCAAATAAGACATCAAAGGAAAGGCCAACTGTTGGGCACAAGAATGCCTTTAAAGGTAAGACACTAGCTCAAAAAGGTAAAGCCAAGGATGTTCCCAATACACTAAAATTTCATACCTTTGGTTCAAGAACTCGAATAGTTGACTACTATTATTGTGGACTAAAAGGTCAATTTGAGTGTAAGAAGAAGTTAAATGATTGGAAACAATCTCAATCTCTTAAGAAAAAAGAACTACTCAAGAAAAAGGCAATTGAAGAGAAAAAATTACTCCCCAAAAACAAGTATGGGTCAAGAAAGAAAACATTACTCCATGATACTTTTAGAACAGATAGCTTATAAAATGGTTAAGGGTTTATCTAAAAGCTTAAAACCCTATCCTCACTAGTTATTAGTTAGGCAAACAAAACTGAGGCTATACAATTGATGGTAACACAATGTACTAATAGGAATATCTTGTTGTTATTGAATATGGTCAATTATATATCATGCATTTATTTACTATTCACAACATGCACTTATTGAATATTATCTTGAGTGAATGTGTCTATGCCCTATAGACTTAATAGTATATGTATTTGTACATTACTAGCATAAATTTTTGGGGAGAGATTAATTGGTACTGATTTGACACACTAAAGAGGACATATTCAAATTGGTATATTCTTCTATATGGAGATGTATATCTCTTTTTATGTGTGCTTCATATGTCATATGTTTTTGTGCACTAAATTTTTTAAATTAAATTGGTATATCTATCATATCTTCATGTAATTCTCCTTTGTGTTTTGCATGTTATATTTGTTCCCTTGTCAATTCCTGACAAAAAAAAGGGAGAAAATGTGAGAAAACTATATTATAAACCAAAGGGGGGACATGAGAGATATATGAGAAAAATCTAGAGATATGCTAAAGGGGGAGAAATGCTATAATAAATTGGCTATGAATTATGTTGTAAATCTCTAAATGGTATATCTCAAAATGCTAAAAAGGTCTACTCTGAAAAAGATCTATATTTTGGAATGCTTATTGGTTTATATTTCTAGAATATGTGTGTCTTACCTATGTGTCATGCTAATGGCTGTTATGAGAAAGGTATCTTGTTTAAGTGTGACAAATGATTAGCACATCTGAGCGGGTTTTACAATTATTTTGTCATGGAATTAACAAAGGGGGAGATTGTTAATGTTATGTAGTTGTTAATTCTATTCCAAGTGAAAAAGTACATTATGTAGTTGGTCCATGTAGGTAGACTTACATGTATGGACTTGTAAATATAAAATCAAGATTCATGTAAGTCCAAGTCCGAGAGAAGCTCAAGAGGTACATTACACAAAGCTGGATAAGAAAGAACTATAAGTGAATGAGACCTGAAGCTATAATGTGAAGACTACAAGGAAGTCTCAAGCTCTAATTTCAAGTACCTCAAGAACCAACCTTGAGCTTCAAAGGTAAATTGACCATTCAAGGTTGGTTGGTAAGTAATTATGGGTCAGACTAAGACAAATGGTCATAGGTGGTTCCTAGAGACCTTTCCTATAAGCCATAGGTGGAACCTAAGTGGTTTCCTTAGAGAAAATGAGCCAATAAGTAAAATTATATTGAACCTCTAGGTTCAATCAATTGAACATATCTCAATCAATCAAACAGGGTCACTCGATTGAAAAACCCTTCAATCGATCAGGCATAATGGGGTTTTGACCCTAAGAATTTCGACTGATTGAAAGTAGTTCGATCGATTGAAAAGTTATCGATCAATCGAACTATCTAAAATTGGAAAGTTCGCGAGAATGAACTCCCACAATGGATATATTTTTTACCATTGTAAAGTGCCTTTGAGGGGGCTTCCAAGCTTAGATTTTGGCACTCTATAAATAGAAAAGAACCCCCAATGACTAGAAAATGGATTTCATATGAAAAGAAGTGAAACTTTGTTAGTTTTGTGAACCATACCTGAAAATATTTGAAAAACTAAAAGACAACCATTAGTGACAATCTTAAAGCTCTACAATCTTGGTATATCTGAGTAAGGTCATGGACATAGCTTTCCTACCCATTGTAAAATCCATTGGAAATCTTGGAGAGCATTCTACATTGACAAATCATCCTTAAAGCGGTCTCTCCATTGAACTAATGCTCAATTGGCACATCAACCTAAAAAAAGGTCTGAGTAATCACATCAACACTTTCATTATACTTCATTGAGAGTTTTCACCAAAGTCATTAAACACAAGAGCACTCATCTGAGTTATTGAGTGCAGAATTGCATTATGAAGTGTTCACTGAATTTACTAAACACTTGATCACCCATTGGATTCACCAGGTGCAAATTCTTTAGCTTCCATTCGATTCATTGGGAGTGGATTAGCTCGAGGAAGAACTTCCAAAGTGGAGTAGGGACCAGAGGGTCAACGAACAACTATAAACATTGCGCCTTCTTATGTGTTTGTGGTTTCCTAATTGTTTTATCTTTGCTACTGTGATTGTTCATATCATCTCCTACATTCATAAGTAGTTAGAAATAAATTAACTTGAAAAGAATCATATTCGCTAAGTAGTCAAATCAACTAGAATTAAATCAAATAGTTAAAATTAATTAAAAAAGCAAAGAGGTCCTATTCACCCCCCTCTAGGATCAGTTTGGACATGGACTGGGTAATTTCAATATCTCCCATAAGTGATCTAGTATCACCAACATGGACTTTCTACAATGATGCCTAATGGTCCTATGCCATCATCACATTTTCATGAAATAATATGCCCATAAAATCATACATTTGTAAAAGAAGCCAATATAAATTATTTAGAATTAAATAGTTACCACATTAATTAGCTTTTGAGGAATACATATCTAGCACCTTCATCCTACTCTATATAGTAATGAACCATGAATAAAAGCTTTTAAAAAAAATATGTTTGAATAGCCATCTTTAAATCTCTCACTTATTTATTCTAGTAACTATGGTATAAGGTGTGGCTTTTGAAAAGCTTTCATCTTTAATTTGAATTTATAAGTGGATAATTTGAATAATTACAAAAATTGGTAAAAACAAAAATATGAATTTGTAGCCATTTAGTGCTAAATGATTAACCACTAAGCAAAGATCAAGTCGCTAAAATCTTGAAAGTCAATAATTATAAAATAAAAGAGAGTTAAATAAGCAAACAATAATTTTAAAATATATATTTATACACTTCTAAAATTTTGCTATAGATCTTCCGTAAGCAAAGTTGCCTATAGAATATGCTTAAAGATCTCATAAATAATCTACTTTTTAATTGATAATCCCTTTTGTTATTCCAGGAAAGATGTGGCATGACTTTCTCTTGCTATACATGATCCTATCCTCATACAATCGAGGTCTTCTATCCTATACACTATCAATTTTGTTCTCTCAGTAGATGTCATTCCCCTCCCTGAGTTCTTGTTTACTATTGCTAAAATTCTCTTATTTTGATTGTGGACCATGAGGACCAAGAACCATCAGAGATTCATCAGAAACTAAAACTCCTCCATTGAAGCAATCTCAACTCTAAGGAGAACTTGATACTGATCATGATACGCTATGGTTGAATGAAAATCCCTTCATGATCGAGGAAAAAGTTTGAATCACTGACGCCCAGATATGTAACAAGAGATATGTGGGTAAGCTTTACATAAGCAAGCCTTTCAATGTGAATATCTTTAAAAATGTACTTCAAAACTTCTAGGGGTATAAAAACACAAGTTGGCATCTCCTCTCTAGGTAGAAATCATTTCCTCTTTAAGTTTGCTAACCTCATAGATTGTAAAAGGGTTTTTTGTGAGGGTCATTGGTGTCTTTTTCAAATTCTTTCCTCACTACATCAAATTGGTATCCAAATGGAAATCTAGATGAATATGATTTTAACATAGTCGACTTTCTAAATCCAAATGTACAAGCTACCCCTTGACCACTACTCTAAGATTGTGGTCTTTTTTTGTGGGGTGATTTATCAAGAGGGATGATAAGGATCTAGGCAACAATGTAGGATCTTTACAAAAAAAAAAAGCAACAACGTAGGATTTTATATGAGGATCCAAATAAATACAAATATAAATAAGCAGCTCCAAACATTCATCCGTTTAAAGAGACTAGGTATTCCCACTCTATTCCTTCAGTCAAGTATGAATTCTTTCTTGAATTTTGTTTCTCCTATGGGTATATGAACCATGAACAAAGAGACCCTAAAAGAATTCGACAATGAAATATCGTGCTCATCCTCCCCATCAACCCCTATAATCAGAAAATACGATCTTTCCTTACTAGTGTTTACTCGACGCATATAGAACAACTTGATACAAAAGGATTCTTTAATTCATCATTCTGTCAAGTATGAGTATTCCAATCTTCCTCACCAATCATCAGAATCAGCCCTAGAGTCTCATCCTTGTCAACAGTGCCCAAGTCAACTCAGCCTAACTCAGGTTCTAGACAACCTAACTCTATGTTTAGTTATCACGTTAATGCTTCATCTACATCATCAAGAACCTCATTTGAACGTTGCTCTAGCATTTCCAATCTTCTTTCCTTTGAAAAATCTTCTCATTTAATAACAAATAAATTTTCTTTTACTCCTCCAATCAAATTGACCTTAACCCCATTTAAAGGTAAACAATTAATGCCCTTGTTTAACTTAGTATGTTCTTTAATAGTCACAACTCATCAAAGATTCCTAATATATTAGATCTATAGGATTGTTATTTCCACATCAATTATCATCATTCACTCCACATCCAAATCTTCAGTATCAACATTCATTCATTGGTTTAAAAACCCAACTAATCCCTTTGTCATGTCCCCTGTCAGATCCCACTTGTGAATTTTAGCCCTCATCAAAGACTCCTAATAGCATTAATTCCATCCTTTAGTAACCCCTAATCCCAATCCACCTTATGCATACCATTCATAGTCAATCGATTTCTTTAGCAAGCTCACACCTCATTGTCCTTATTTCTCCTAATCAAAACCATAACAATTCAAACTATGACAATGGAAACCGTAACGAACCTACCAAAAAACCAAAGCCTATGCTGGTAAATCTTTAATATCTTATGGCCCTTCTACTACCTTTATGGACTGGGATGCCTTAAGCTCAAAAGGTATAAAATAAATAAATAAAGGAAGGAAGCTACCACACTCCCCCTAAGAAGCAAGGAAAAAATCATCAAATAAGCAATTAAATAATTCAATAGCCATCCAAATTGAGGTATTTTATAGATTACTTAAAATTTCTTGTGTCCAACATTAAGAAATGGCTTTTTCTACTCCACTTCTTAGATTTCTTTACTTTAAATCATGTTAAATTCTAACTTATTCTTATCTCAAAATATAAAAAGGCCTGTAGCCAATAATCTTGGGGTATATTTCAACTTCCAGAGCTCCAACCAACACAATTCTATTTCTTAGACAATCTTAAAAAAATTGGTTTTGTTGACTATCCCAAAATAATCATAGATAGATCAATGAAGCTCTTCACATGGAACTATCAAAGAATCAGGTAAACCTTGATGGTCTGTGTTTTTCAAAGATCTAAAAGCCATAAACCCATATTTATTTAGTTTTTTATTTGAACCAAAAAATATAGAAGCCGCCTTCACCAAAATCATTAAACCTCGAAAAAAAATGGTTTTTCTTAGTGGTTGATTCTATAAGCCTTGCATGGTGTATATTCTTATTATGAAAATATCATCCACCAATGCATCATTGAAATAACCAACAAATTCGTTCATGTTTCTATCTCCCCATACCATTCTCCACTTCCCTGAAGTTGTACTTTTATTTACAAGAAACTTCACAACCCTACTAGTCCAACATTCTAGAACTTCTATATCTCAAAATTTAAAAACTCTCTTGACCATTAGGTATTCCTCTGAGATTAGACTCTCTAGGACTCGTGAGATAAAAAAGGAAGCAAATGAATTTATGTTGATCAATATCTAGGCTAAAACATTGTAAAAGAATACAATCTCATAAACATCGGTTATTCAAGATTGTCGTATACTTGGTATGGCTCTTCTTACAACAGCCTTCCAATCCTCAAATGACTAGACTAGGGAACCTATAACCATCTATGAAAATATTCATATCTTAACACTTAGCTTCAAGACTCATCTACCACCTGTTCTAACTACTTACCTATCATTCTCAACTTATTCTCCTCTAAACCCTATAGACGTAGACCTTGTAGCTTTGAATTGATGAGGACCACCTATTTTGATTATAAAAACCAAATTGAGAAACATTGGGATTCCTCTAAACCTAGATCTAGTTCCTACAAAATGCCAATAATCTTTATGATCTTCTAAAACATCCCAAAATGTTAAATGAATCAACTTTTTCAAAAATCTCAAACAAACTATAAGTGGCCTATATTCTAATTAACTATACTTAAGTAACAACCTAATCCCCCACTACCTAAAAAGTGTTTTAGACTTAAAATTTGCCATAAATTCAATCTTCAAAAGAGAGAAAATCCTCTGAGCTCAGAAATCAAGAATCTCTTGATTAAAATTAAAAGATTGAAATTCTAGATTTTTCCATCTCACTACCATCACATGTCGGAGTCAAAAGTTTCTCTCTATTATAAAATGACCTCAACTCATATATAGGTTTAAATGATGAGTATATAGATAAGTACCCTCCCAAATAAATTTATTTAGATCCTCCTTCCCATCTCTTATGTCATAGACAAAGTCTCTACATCTCTATTCCTATTAGATTAGGATATTCTTGTTGCCTTTGTTCTTATGAAGAAATTATGATGACAACTTTTACCATGGGAAAGCTAAAGTCCCCAGAACATGATGGATTCTAACTTGGTTTTTCTAAGAAGAATGGATATTGTCCACAATAACATTGTCAAAGCCACCAATGAATTCTTCAACTTTGATGTTCATGTGAACTAGATAAATCAAACCTATATCACCATTATCCTTAAAGTCAAATAGCTATAGACTCTACATTCCAATTTAGATCCACTAGTCTTTGTAACACCTACCATAAGGTTATAGTTAAAACCATGGTAGCCAATAAACTTAAAAAAGGTATTCCCATTATCATCTCACACCAATAAAGCATGTTTATTCAAAATAGAAAAAAATTTAAATCATATTATAATTTCTCACGTAATCCTTTGAAACCTCCAAAAGTCTAAATTTGATTCCCTCAACTAGATTAAGGCTTTTGCTAAAGCTGGAAAGGACTTTCTCCTTAATATCCTCCATAAACTAGGCTTTTATGAATCAAAGATCCCATGGATCCACAATGTAATAATATTATTTCCTACAAAGTTCTCATTAATGGATCCCCATGTGAATGAATCACTCCTTTAAGAGGTCTTCTTCAAGGGGACCCTCTCTCTCTTTTCCTCCAATCCTACAAAATCATGTCAGGCCAAGACATTAGCCTAGATAAATTTGAAAGAATATTTTGTGTATTCTTCATAGGATCCGATCACGTATCTCAAATTTTTCAAAAATCTCATCATCTTAACATCCCTTAAAATACTTAGGTCTTCATTTTTCATTGGTAGAAACAAAATTGACTTTTTTTATTCATAAATGTAAATATTTATATAAAAATTAGTTCTTGAAAAAAAAATCTTTTACACCAAGTACGGAAGGAAATCCTCCACATATCCGTTATATCAGATATCCGTTTATTTTCCATGTCATGCTTCCTTCTCCCAAAAAACAAAACAAAATGAATCACATAAAAAGGAAATTTTGTAGCTCTTCCTAAAATAAAGAAAACTATTCAATTCGCTCATCCAAAAAGAAAGTTGCAAGGTTAAAAGGCAAGGGTGGCTTAGGTATTAGAGATCTCCACCACTTTAATTAACCCTTCTTGTAAAGCTTGCTTAGCGAATCCTAAATAACACAAATACCCTCTAGGTCAAACTCATCAAATTCATCTATTTTCTTAAACACTAATTTCCTCTTAGCTAAATGCTTTCCTTTAAGTTCTTGGTGTTGGAAAAACATTATTAGTTAGAGGTAGAGAGGTCCTCCTTAAAGGAATCAAAAGGAAATAGGCTCCGGTTATCTCATTGATATTTTGAATGAACCTTTAATTCCAAATTTTCCAAATGACAAACCAATCTCCCCAAAATAAATAAATAAAACTGTCACTTACATAAGGTGACTAACATCGTCAACCTAACTAGAAGATTTGGTCTCTCAATCAACTATCAAATTATGCTTCCTAGCCCAAAATTGAAGCAATCAAAGCCATTCCTCTTGCTCTATTTCCGACTAATGATAGTTGGATCTAGTTTCCTAACTCAAAAGGAAACTTTATAGTCAAATCAACTTATGGGTTAGTTATTTTCTAAAACCAATCTCAAAATCCCTTGAATTCGGTGTGGAACCACCTATGGGGCCTCAATGTTTCCCCAAAATTCAGAACATTTTTATGGGAAGCCTACAAAAATATTCTACTTACAAAGGGATATCTCTATCAAAAAAATTATATCCCCCTCTTCTCTATATCCTAGTTGTTTATCTCACTCAAAGACTATGTTCCATTGCTTTGTTACATGTTCTTATTTAGACAAAATTTGGTTCTCATCTCATCTCTCCCTAAGAAATAACCATTTTAACCAACCCTCCTTTTATGAATGGATCAAGTATTGGATGAACTTGACAAGGAAAGACACTAGATACCTTTTGCAATGCACTATCATTTGTTAGACAATTTGGAAGAATAGTAATAAAAAAAATTTCAAGAAATACATTCTAAATGATAATGTTTCCTAATATCAAGCTAATAGTTTAATGGAAGAGTTGACTTAGTTGGAGAGTCTCAGCCCAACCACACTAATTCAAAGTGTAACGGTCTAGCTTTGGAAGGTAAATTTTATAGTGTATACAATCCTTGAAGCTCAGGGTGCAAATCCATTATCAGAGATGATAAACACAATTTAGTTGGTGCCATCCCTCAAGTATCAAAAGCTTTTTCCACTAACGAAGTCAAGGCTAGCCTCTAAGAAAGGCCTAACGCTTGCTCTAAGTCCTAGTTTAAAGAATGTTATCATCCACAGAGATGTTCTAGCCATTGTCAACTACCTCAAGAATGGCCCCAATAAGTCCTTGATGTATCCAAACTATTATCAAAGAATGATGTCACCTAGCATCATTTTTTTGTGACACTTTACATTAAACATGTTTTTAGAAAGGAAAATGGTGTAGCCCATGCAGTTGCAAACTAAACATACTCTCACTCAAACTCTCTCCTCTTCCTAAATGACTTTCCACTTTGGCTTAAGGATATCATTTAGGAAGACCTCTTTCTTGGTGGAGGAAAAGGTTGTGTCCTTGGATCATGTGAACATAGAAGATTAGTTGGTGGATATTTTGACAAAACCCCTTGATTCAAGGAGGTTTGAATATCTAAGTGTCATTTGTTTGTGTTCGATGGGATGAGTCCTAGTGACTAGTTGAGGAGCATTGGGTGTACATGGAGTGCCCAAGAGCAGTGCTCAGGAGTAATAGCACTGCCAAGCACAAAGGAGGTTGTGCATGATCGGTCATGATGGCAGTATCGTCCAATAGATTGTTTACAAGTTTAAAACCCCCAAAACCACAAAATGAGGTCATTTTCACCTCCATTTGAAACTCTTAAGCTCTCCTACTTCGACCATTCGACTCCTTTACGTCTGTTCCTATTCAAACCTTCTTCATTCACCAAAATGGTGTAGAAGAAGCTTGCCACCAAAGCTTCTAAGTCCTCCAAAGGAGGTTCTATACACGGCAACACCTCCACTGCTGCAAACAAGGGAAAACGCCCAATGGGGGAAGGCTCACAGGCACCCAAGCACACAAAGGGCTTTAGGGATGGTTTGTACTCACCATTCGGAGATGCCAAAGCCCTACAATCATACGAGATGATGTTCTTAAAGCGATAGTTAGTGATTAAGCAGAATGTCGAGCTTAAGTCCTGAAAATTATGCAATTCTACGAGCAACTGGATGCTCGAGGGTGGATACCCTTCCTCGAATTGTAAGGCCCCATCCAATACGAGGAGGTGCAGATTTTCTACTCAAATATCTTTGATGAGAACAACTCTGACTACTCCTTCTACTTTGAGGTGTACGGGTGCCCCATCATGCTCAACCCTAACTACATCCCGAAACACTTCAAGATCCCCAGGGTTGCAAATGGGATCGAGTTTCCAGTAAAGAAGCTAACTCCGACAGAGAAGGCTAACTTGATAGAGCGCCTCTGCATAGAGTATGTGAGCTGGGGTAGCAAGCTCCCTTACAAGTCGTGCAAGCCCCTAATCAAGTTTCTACACAGGGTTTTCTCCTAGAACCTCCTCCCAACAATTCACTAGAATGCCCTAACTCTCTAGCTGGTGTATCTAATTGAAAAAATCATCACAACGCCAAAGATTGACTTTCCCTCGATCATCTGCCACATGCTATTGAAGATGGCAAAACCCAAGCATTCTACAGCGAGCATTGTCACACCCCGAACCCGTAGTGCATTAATGAACCCAAAGTTTGGTGTGTGGCATTCCCATAACTTATACTTATACTTATATATAAATATGTATAAGTTATATATTTTGTTATTTTTTTATATACAGTAGAATATCATATCCTAATCATCGTATCACAATAATCTTTCTCACAGCGGAATAATAAACCAAACCAATCTCATATATGAAATTACATCAGTTTGACAAACCAAAGAATATTAAATAACTGTAATGTAACTAAATCTAAAGATACAACTGATCCTCACTACATAATCATATGAAATAACATCAGTCTGACAAACTAAAGAATATCAAATAACTGT